>PVJH01009622.1:0-77947 GCA_004026705.1 Nesogale talazaci
TTTTTTTAATGAATCATTTTATTGGGGGCCCATACAACTCCCATCACTATCCCTAACAACATCAGTTGTATGCGGGCCACTTTTACACACCCATTGCCATCATCACTCTCAAAACATCCTCCCTCCCTCCAGGCCCCCATTATCAATTCCCTGTATTACCCTTCCTCCCCCCCTTCCCCTTGAACCCTTAATAATTTACAAATTATTTTTTTCATCCTGTACACTGTACAATGTGTCCCAACACTCACTTCCCTGTTGTCTGTGCCCCAGAGAGGAGGCTACGTGTAGATCCCTGAAGTTGGTTCTCCCTTTCTATTCCTCCATCCTTCCACCCCCCTGGTATTACCACTCCTATTACTAGTCTTGATGGATCATCTATCCTAAGTTTCCCATGTTTCCAACGTCACTGTACATCTCCTGGTCTAGCTGGATTTATGTGGCAGAATTGGGGTCATGATAGTGGGTGGGAGGCAGCATTGGAACTAGAGGAAGGTTGCATATTTCATAGCTACTACCTTGTATCTTAACTGGCTCATCTCCTCCTTGTAACCCCTCTGCAAAAGGATGTCTCCTCACCTATTGTTGGGCTTTGGGTCCCCAATCTGTACTCCCCCTCATTAATAATAATATACTTTTAGCTCAGTGATGCCTGACAACGGATCCCTTCACCACCTCATGATCACACAGGCTGGTGTGCTTCTTCCGTGTGGGCTTTATTGCTTCTGAGCTGAATGGCCGCTTGTTTACTCAAGCCTTTAAGACTCCAGACGCTATATCTTTTGGTAGCCAGGTATTCTGTGTTTTTTATGGTAGTTACATAATCTGGTGTCAACTAGAGACCATTGAGTGTGAAGGGGTGGGATTTAGCTTGTCAATCAGGTTTCAGCTTAATGCTCATTTGGAGGTGCTAAGGAGATACATAGTTTAATGAGGGCAAGAACCACACTCCCTGTGAGATATTCCTGATGACAAACCAGATGAAGCTATGTTGATTGAACCAGAGCCCTGGAGCTGGAGGAGTCACATGGAGATCCATACCAGTGTTGAGATGCTTCCACCGCTACCGGATCCACAAGATTTTCCACCTACTAGCCTGTGATCTTCCTACATTCAGCATTATTGCATGGCTGCATGAGTCTAAAGAAGAATTTATGGACTAGTTTTTGGCATATGGGGTAGTAACGGACTTATGGACTTGATTTGGACTGGCTGGGGTCTTTTCCTAATACACAATTAATCTTATATAAAGTATTTTCTTCTAAGTATATACGAATTTGTTTCTCGAGTCTACCTAGACTAACACATCTTTCCATTAGATGAAATGCTAGTTAAGTCTTTTATATTCTTACTGATTGATTTGGGCCTTTTCTAATGTCAATTTTTGAATTGAAAGGTATATCTGAAAATCTGGGATCATTCACAATCTTTTCAGTTTCTTTCTACAAACTTGTTGTTTGGATTTTATACTTAGGTATTTTACTCACTCAGTGTTTAAGTTCATAATGGTTATAATTTATTGATGAACCTTTTATTGTGTAGTGGCCCTCTTGTTCTGTACAAAGACATTCTTTTACCTTATATGTAATCTCTCTTGTCTTTTATAAAGATGGTGGCCATAGCTGTCTTATGGTATTGGATATGTGCTTTTGTTTTTGGTCCTTTAAGGGTTTAGCTTTTTGTGAATATTGTAATATACTGGAGTGGTCCATTTTCAGTCAATTAAAAAAATCTCATGTTATTTGCGTTTGAAGACATACTCTGAGCATATGCTATTAAACTGATAAATAAGTAATATGGGACAGTTGTAATAAGTCATGTAGGGTTGTTATGTGTCAGAATTGCCAATTCTCTCTGTGATTTGTGTGATCAGCAAAACACTTTTCAGTTAGTATTCCCTTGTGTCTCATTTTCTGACTTTCATTATAGTCGCCGTCCTCAGAACTTCCAAGATGTCATCTCTTGCATGGGAGGCCCTAGTCATCACTGCACCTTAAGTCATGTGCCACAAAGCGAAATTCTGTGTTTCTTTGAGGTGGATAAAGTCAGAATGTTATCCTTGCCTTTAGAAATACAGACAAGCAATAGAGTGTTGTGATAAAGAATGTGTCAGGGTCAGCAACTTAGCTGGGTCCGAACTCTGCAGTGTATGTGTGGCAAGTCTTTGGGCAACCTCCCTTGGTGGCATTGATACATTGCACTTGGCTAGCAACCCAGCTACAGAAGAAACAAGTATAACTATTGTGTTAGACTTGAGAAACAAATCCAGAAACCCTGAAATATGTCTAAGAGAGAGCTTTATGTAAAACAAAATTGTATCTTAAGAAAACTTCTCATTTGCTGTCTCCTTTCACCCATGTATCTGTTCAGTGGATGGTGTAAGATAATGAAAATGATCATTTATGAAGGGGTTATGAAGATAGTTGCATGAGAGAGGGGAAAAAAGAAGCTGATACCAAGGATTCAAGTAGAAATGTTTATAAAATGATGGTGGCAACATGTGTATAAATGTGCTTGATAAAATTGTTGTATGGATTATTATAAGAGCTGGAAGAATCCTCAATAAAATGATTTATAAAGAAAAAGAAAGAAGACATCCCAGCTCAGTCCAGATCAAGTCCACAAGTCCAATATTAGCTCATAAGTCTAACACTAGTCCATAAATTCCTCTTCAGACTCATATAGCCACTTTCAATAATGCCAAATGCAGGAAGATCACAAGTTTGTGGGTAAATAATCTTTTAAATACGGTGGCAGTGGAAGTATCTCCAAGGCTCTGGCTGCCATCAGTGTGGTTCCATGTAGCTGTCAACAGGAATATCTTAATAGAGAGAAAGTGCATCTTGTCTCCAGGGAAGAAGAATGGAGATTCCCAGAGTCCTCATGAGAAGACTACGCCAAAAGGAGGTGTCATCAGACTGTGACCTGATGGATAGGCAAGACTTCACTCTTTTACTATTCTCAAGTTGACATGAGATTATGTAACTACTGCAGCTATCTACTACTGTAAATTTTACAGTCAATTCAACTCTAATACATTGTGTCTGTCCAGAGGAACATATAAACAAACAACTCTGTGCTTCTGTTAAGCATAAGATAAGGGTATGTGAAAATCAGCTGAGCTAGCACATATAATGCATGTTTGTTTAACAACAAAGAGCCATAAAGCTCTACTGAAGCAACACTTGCTTAACAGCAATGGCTGAATTGGGCAGCTGGTCCCTAGCAATGTTTGCAAAGAGTCCCTGTATCGTGCACATGGCTGATGTTCTTGGCTAGTAACAGAAAGGTTGGTGGTTGGAGTCCACAAGAAGGCTCCATGGAAGAAAGGTCTAGAAGTGTCCCAAACAATCAGCCATTGAAAACCCCATGGAGCACAGGTCAACTCTGACACTAGGGATCGCCGAGAGTCAGTCAGCACCCACTTTATGACAACCAGCTTATAAGCTAACTTGTGCTTTAATCCATAATCAACTCTCATGGAAGTGGTAGCTAGGAAATCAAAGGGCATAAGACTTTCTGCAGACTTCCTTAAAGTGTGGAAGAGCAAAGGCTTTACTTTATGAGCCTTACCCAAGGTTTTGTTCTGCTGTATATAGGGTCGCTGTCGAGTCAGAGCCGCCTCAAAGGCAACATTAATGGACTGCTTGCTGACTGCGTGCCAGTGCATTCATTCTCTCTCTGAATCTCTTGGCTCCATGTGATTTTCAGTTACACCCCTATATTATTAGCCCAGGTTACACTATGGAAGCGGAGGCTCCGAGAAGTTAAGTACACCAAAACTCAACTCACCAGCTCACCATGACATTTATTGGACAGGGAAAAACTGCCCCTTTGGGTTTCCAAAGCTATAAATCTCTTTTGGAGGCAAGAGCTTTACCTTTGGCTGGTGGTTTTGAACTGTTGACCTTGTGGTTAGCAGCCCAAGTTGTAGCCCAATATTGCTACCACGGCTCATGAAAAGTTAAGTAGCCTATTTATGTAACTTCAGAGCCTAAGCTTTTTACTGCCTTAATGTGGTCAGTGCATTCCCTTTTGACATACAGACCATGTGACTTGCTGAAAAGCAAGGCACCTTCTGTTGATGGAGTACCCAGTATGGTCTCTGTTGTTGAGCATTAAGTCTGGCTGGAGAAACAAGATAAACAGATGACATAATTAGTGGTGAACTTATTAGCTGAGTGACCCTTGCCCCATTCTTAGTGATACAATTATAAGAAAGGTCATTATCAAAAGAAGGGGCGAGCTTGGAGTAGTTTTAAGGCTTAGTGGACTTGGGGTATTGACTAAGGAACCAAGGATGGATAGGATTTGCTGAGGTACAAGAAGGAAAGGGAACAGACCGTATCCAACAACTTGGTGCAAATCACCAAAGTGCAAATAATTGTGGCTAATGAACGGTGAGAAGCAGATATGGGCTGGAATATATAGAATATGTTAGAGAGTTGGAAGATGGAAATAAGTCCCTGCAATATGAAAGTTGCAAATGAGCAGCCCTTGGGTCACATTTGGCTCTCATTGGGTTTTTAGAACATTTGAATTAGTTGTCAACACTTAAAATTTGGAAAGTTTTTTGTAAAGTCTAGATTTATAGCTGTTCTTGGAATCATGAAAATTTGAAGTTGTCGCTCCACCTCCTACTTGGCAACCATAGGCTGGAGCTGGGGCCAGCTTCCTCCATTATGCAGGACAAGGACTCTCCCATCTGCCATAGACCCACCTCTGCCTGGTTTGAGGGCAACAGGCCTGGAGACCGTGCCTTAATGGTTAAGGGCTCCGATCCTGATCAAAGGATTGTATACTTCTCCAGACAAACTGCAGCTCCATGCACACAGGAACCAGGCTTTCCTTGTTCACAACTGCTTTGCTTGTCGTTAGGTGCTGGCAAGTCTGTTCTGACCTTGACCAACCCTGTATACAACCGAAGGAAACACTGCTGGCGCCTGCACCATCCTCCCAATTCTTGCTATGTTTGAGCAAGCCCATTGTTGCAGCCACTGTGTCAATATCCACTTTATTGGAGACCCTCCTTTTTTTTTACTGACCCTCGTACTTTACCAAGTGTGATGGCCTTTTCCAGGAACCGGCCTCACCGTGATAATGTGTCCAAATTATGTGAGACAAAGTCTGGCTAGCCTCAATTCTAAGAAGCTTTCTGGCTGTACTTCTCCCTAAACAGATTTGTTTATTATTCTGGCAATTCATGGTATACTCAATATTCTTTTCCAGCTCTATAATTCAGTGGTGTCAGTTCTTTTTTGGTTTTCCTTATTCAAGCACTTACTGATGAAGATCAAAGACTACAGCCTTTAGCATGGATTATATGTTAACATAAAACAAAATTCTCATGACTAGACCAATAAGCAACATGATGAGTGTGTTAGTCTGGTTGTCTAGAGAGACTACACTGATTTTATATATTTATATATATGTATACACACATATACATATATTCATATATCTATGAACGTTTTATCTAGAAGGCATTCTAGTTCAGTCCTAATCAAGTCCATGGACTCAATGCTAACTGGAGCTTTTTCAGACCCACATAGCTGCAGGCTAATGATGTATGAAGGTGAATTAAAAGCAGGGTGACCACAGGTCTCTGGGTGCAGAGTTATGTGGATCCAGGGTGGTTGTGTGGATCAGTGGTAATATGGCAGGGTTCTGAAAGCTCCAGGGTCAGTGACCCACATGGGGCTACCCTGGAGGCAGATGCAGAATCCAAGCAAGCAGGATACCCAGAGAAAAAGTGATTTAAGTCTTCACTGTCTCTCTAATAAAAAGGGTATACCCACAGGAGGCATCACCAGGCTACCTGATTCACAGGTTGGACTCTGCCCTGACCTTCATACAGGTACCATCAAGTTGGCACAAAATCTGACCACAACATTGATAAACAAAAGAAAGATTGAAGTTGAAGGGTTTCGTTTTACCTGGATCCACAATCAACAGCCATGGAAGTAGCGTTCAAGAAATCAAATGACATTAGACAAATCTGCAAAAAGCAAAGATGTCACTTTGAGGATTGAGATTTGCCTGACCCAACCACTATATTTTCAGTTGCCTCATATGCCTATGAAAGGTGGACAATAAATCAGGAAAGCTGAAGAGTTATTGATTACTTTATTGCTTGGACCTAACAAAATTCCCAGAAAATTGTGGGTATTTAGTAAATGAGGACTGAAACACCAAGAAAACAGGGAGCAGGGTACCATTAGCACCTGGATGGCAGCAGTGATCACTTGATTCTGGAGTCAGTTTTAGAAGCTACTGAAGAAGGCTCTAGAATGCCTTGGGAAACACAGATTGAGGTGCACATCAACCAACCTGCTGGCTCATTTGAAACTGCCCTGCAGGCAAACTGTGGATAGCCATTAAGCAGCAAATTGGCTGCTTATAAAACAGGAAAAATCTTGATGCATTTGTGTCAAGGAGAAACCTGCTGTTCATGCATTGCTCTGTTTCCAGCTCCACTTACAGATGCTGACGGGCAGCCCTGTTTGCCTCTTCGGACACACTGGACACAACAATAGAAATAGAAAAGGCAGAAGGAAGGTTGATGGCCCACACTTATTTGCCTCTTTCGGCAGGACAGCAGCTTGACAAAGATCACAGCCAGAGCTTCAGGCTTTGTGTGTTTTAGTAAAAACCTGTAACACTGAATTGCAGTCAACTGGGGTGATGGTCTTTCTTCCTGTTGGCTGACAGCAGCTCTCCTGCAGGCTTTCGCCCCAGTTCCTGTTTTGTTTCTTTACCTGCCTTTGTTCTGCAGTTGGTGTTCCTCTAGGCCCCTTCTGCCTCCACCTTGCCTTCGGGAGCACAAGGGAAGAAGAAAGTCAAGCAGCTTCTCCCTTCAGGCTCCATCCTCAGAAAATCAAAGCGGAGCTGGAGCAGATTCTTCTCCCCCTGCAGCAGGGTCAGTGACTTGTGTAATGTTTTCCCTGTCAGCTCCTCCTGGCTGATTTCTGGTGTTTTTGAGCAAGGGATTTTAAGCAGTCTTAGCGGCTGCCTTTTTAAGCAGGTGAAATCTGCGCTATGATCAAAGTCAGGAGTTGTGCACCCTGCCAACAGCATTCCCTGCTTTCTGATCATCTGCTCCTTGGGAGGTTGGATTTACTGCAGTGGAGTGAGGTGGCTCCAAAAAACCCCTGTCCAGATGCTCTGTTCACGATCTCTTGCTCCGTACACATGGGGACACTGCTCCGATCAAAATGTAATTAAGCTTTTTCATCATGTTCTTGTAGGAACTATTCGGTCAACAGGCTTGGTCCTACCAGCTGTCTAGCTGTGAGGGCTTAAGATATCCTGTACATTTCTCTACCCATAAAATATAATCTTGTGGATTCCTGAGACTATAGCTCTTCACAAGAATCACATTCTTCATCTTTCCTCCACAGACAGCTGGTGGTTTCGAACTGCAAGCCTTGCACTTAACAGGTCAATGCATAATCCACTACACCATTAGGGCTTCTCTGTAGTTAATAACCTCTTTAAATAGCCAGAAAGCGATGGCTTTCTGGAGTGCAGTCAGCATGGTGTAGTATGTCTGCTGGTGGGAGTTCTGACTTTGCCCTGGGTTTACCCTTTGGCCTTGGGCAGGTGTGTAATGCCTCTGAGCACTGGGGAACTGTGGAGTGTCATATTTGCTTATTCTTGTCATTGGCTGATGAAGGGACACAGACCATGCATATGGAAGCAATTTAGAAACACTCAAAAAAAAATGAAAACCCTCAAAGTTCCATCTGAAAATGGAAGTACTATTACTCTGGCTTTGTGGCAAGCTCCGTGATGTTAGCTGTGCTATTTAAATATTCTAGGCCTCAGTTTCTTCTTCATTTAAGGTTTGATTAAATCTGTGTGATCTTTGATAACCATCGCCACATGTCAAAAATCTCAAACTCCCGCCCTTGAGTCAATTCTGACTTACAGTGACCCTTTAGGACAGAGTCGAGCTGCCTCTGTGGGTTTCAGAGACTATGAAAGTAGAAAGCCTCCTCTTTTTTGACCCACTGGCCTTTTGGGTTAGCACCCCAATGCATAGTCACTATGCCGCCAGTGCTCCATTTTCATGTAAATTAATACAAATAAAGTTAAAGGTTCAGCTCCTCAGTCACACTGGTGATGTTTCAAGTGCTAAGTAGCCATGTGTGGCTAGAGAATACTATGTGACAGCAACAATATAGAACATTCCTGTCGTCTCATAAAGTTCTGGACAGCCCTTAACTCAAGTTCTTTCAGTGTGAGATTGTGTAGACTTCCTCCAGGGGCTTATTCAGTCCTTAAAGAAAAGCTGGGCTTTTGATTCCCCTGCACTTCCGTTCTAGAGACTTGGGTGTGCTGCGATCTGTGTTTGTTGTTTCGCCTGGAGACTGAGCCTGAGGCCTTCCTATGACATCTTTTATAACCAGTTTTTAAAAGAGATTCATTAATGTAGAAGGACACATTCTCAAGCCCTGAAATAGTTTTGTCATGTATTTTATAATGTAAATGTATATTCTAATAACACTCATTGTTATCAAATTCTTGGTGACTTTATATATGTTTTCCAGAGTTTGGCAAATCTTTTTTTGTTTTGTTTTATTGTTGTTGTTTTTTGTTTTTGGGGCATCACTGCCCTCTGGTGGTGGGAGTAGGAGGCCCAGCCTTGCTCCTGGATTTGAACCTCAACCCAGTGGGCCGGAGTCCCGCTCACAACCACTATGCCACCGGGGATCAGCCTGGCAAATCGTTATAAGAGCAGACACCTTGCTGGTTTTGAACAGCTGACTTTGTGAATAGCAGTGCAATGCTTACCTGACAGTTTCACCAGGACCCTTTATGAAGTCCTGAAAATTTAGCTCCTAACCCAAATATGTTGCCATTGATTCAGAATTTTAGAATATAATATATTTATATTTTACATGCATAGTAATAAATAATATTATTTACATTTGGTATGTAATATGTAATAGCATATATTTATATATAGTATTTGTTATACACATATGATATAAAATAAGTAATGTATTATATAATAAATATATTAGAGATAAATATGGTTAAGAACAATATGAATATAATACAATATAGAATTTGGACTTGATGCCATTGTGTTTAGTCTGCTTAGTGAATTTTTGGGTCTTTTCAGAGACAAAATGACCAGTTTCTATTTTCTAGGTACATGAGTGGCACAGGCTGGATATCAGGCTGTGGCATTGATGGTGTGATGTGAACTCAGGCTAATTGGGTCTAGGGGACCAGATTGGCTTATATAGGTAGGTGGACTTACAAGAAGCAGTTGTCTAGGTGTGGATACATGATCTGAACACTTGGAATACATTTGTGAGAATTAATGTCCACATCCTTTTAAGACTGAGCAAAGTTTCGTCATAAAGTAGCAATCTGCTTAAAAGTAAAATGAGAATTATATTGAAAGTAAAATAAATCTCAAACTTGGACAATACCACAGAGTGAAAGCCCGCCCTTTAAAATGGTGACACTGTGGAAACATTCTTTTTTTTGGGGGGGTGGGAGGGGTGGGCATCACTGCCCTCTGGTGGTGGGGATAGGAGGCCCAGCCTTTGCGCCTGTGGAGCTGGAATTGAACCTCCATCCCAGTGGGCCACCGGGGCTCAGCCCGGAAACATTCTTATAAGGGAGAACAAGAACTTCAAGTACACTACTTGACTGGTAGTTACAAATGTAGATCATTACAAGGTGGACCTTCCTGAAATGGGGTCTGTTAAAGAAGTACTGACTTATAGTATCTTTCTTAAATGTGTCCTAGTACGGTCATTTCAAGAGTATATGATTAGCACAGTAACTTCATAATTACCAAGCATTGTTCCTCAGAGTCAGCTTGCTCAAGCAGAACTTTTCTTGTGGGTATTTACATGGGAGATTTTAAAAAGGGTCTTCACCAAGGTCTTAAAGACATTGTTTCTACTTTATTATCACTGAAGAAAAACATTTTCTTAGCTATTTTATGAAATCTTTACAAAAGATGGTAGTTGTTAGGGTGAAGATCTTAACAAAAGGGATTCAGGCCCAGATCTCAAGCTGGCCATTTCAGATTTGACCAGGTATCTTACTTAGTTAAAGGATATTGAGAGAAATTCCAGGATCAGTTTGCTCACCACAGTTCTGAAAGATGGCTTTCTTCTTAATGGACTTCCAGCAGTTGATTATTCTGAAAGTCTGCTTATTTAGATTTCATCTGCTATGCATATGAAAATGTATTTTGACAGCATCTGGCATCTTCATGCTATAACTTTAGCTTCTTCTGTTATTTGAGGGTTAGTGTTGGGCAGGCCACATTAGAGAAATAACCTGGAATTTGATACTTATTTCAAGAATGGGCTCAAGTTTATCTGAAATAGAATTATTTAATATGTATATCATTCTTACCATGGTCATTAATTTGGTCCTCTGGACAGTGGTATTTTTCAGAAATTTCATACTGCATTTAATAGCTCCTTTAAAAGGTCATAGAGTCACCTTAGGAGGACCTGGCTGCTAACTTGTTTTACTTCTGTCAGATGTGTATCTCAGTGCAGCAGAAGGTATTGGTAACTGCACAGACTCTTCCTTAGTGTCTCTGAAGAAAATGAAGGTTAATTCGATTATTAAGTGAAACTTAGACAAGTAACTTGAGAGTTTCTGTTGAACTTCTATGTTATTGGGAAGTTTATCACTTATTTGTAGAACAGTAACAGATAAATTGTGAGTAGATTTTTTGAGTTCGGGAATACCAACAAGGGGTAAGAGGTCTCAAATGCCCCTCCATCTCTAGGTCCACCTGTTTGGGGATTATTATTAGATTTTGTAACTTTTTTTTTGTGACAAAAAGGATATTCATGCCATTGGTCCAATACATATCCACATCATAGGAACAGGAGTCCTAGGAGACCTAATATACATTGATCGATCATATTTCTACCATCCAGGCAAGATAAAGCCCAGGTTTTGTACTTGGCATTTGAATTTGGGTTGGTAATAGTTGGGTATCTCAATCTTCCATATACAAATATGTATCCATGTGGAACATATATGTCAGTTCCAGGGTATTGATTTGAGATAAGGGCTGGTTTGACTTCTTTTTCCAAGCCAACTTTCTGTCAAGGTATTACAAATAGGCAGATATCCTAACCTTGCCAATTCCATATTTCGATACAAAAACATTTCTTTCTCTGTAGGCATGCTGTTAGATTTCATGTAAAAGCTGTTTTCCCAAATCTGGGAGGTATATTATGTGAAACGTAAGTGCTCATTTTCACAATTTGAAGTGTTTAAAGCTACTTCGGAGCAATTCTTTAATCTGGGTTAGAATGAAACCTGGGGGTTGGTGGTAAACTCACAATATGGAGGGAGTGTATGGGGGTGGGGGGTGATGCCACAGTTTCACACATATGGCTTGCTTAAAGGTGATAGTAAAGTTGACATTAATAGTGGGAAGAGTAATATAATTCATACAAGAGCAGTTTAATGAAGCTGGTCATCAAGTACTCCTCATGATAATAAGAGCTGATGGGTCCAGGCTTTAAATATGAGGCATCAACAGATAAAATCATGCCCAAAATTTGATAATGAGATTTTTTGTTAACTTGCCTAGAGACAAAAGCTGTTTTGTGAGATTGAAGCAGTAATGAAGTAGACAGTATCATTAAATAGAGGTAAGAATGTAGCTGAATTTAGAGAGGTATCAACTGAACATAAGAAGCTACAAAAGAAGTAAGTCTGCTGATTGATAGATATTGAGTCTAAGTTGAATGAGTTTAAGGTAGCTGACACTACATGGGCAGCCCTGTTGGCATAGTAGGCTACACGTTGGGCTGCTAACTACAAGGTCAATAGTTTGAAACCACCTGTCGCTCTGCAAGAGAAAGATGAGGCTTTCTACTCCCTTACAGCTTTGCAGTCTCCCAAGCCCACAGAGGCAGTTCTACTCTATCTTAGCTGGTTGCTCAGGGTCAGAATGGACTCCATGACAGTATTTAGACACTACATGAAAAGTATTAATATCAAGAAAATTCCCTAAAATGAATTGCTGGGATTTTATCCAGCCTAGCAGTTGCAGCTAGTGCCTCATCAAAGAAAGTGGTTGCCAGAGGAGCAGAAGGAGATGGAGGGACCCTTGTCATAAAGGCAACAGTGAGCTCCTTAATTTGTTTGGCTTGTTTAGAAATAGTGGCCTGTGAGGACACAAACTTACTCTCTGGATGCTTTGTTTTTTAATCTTTCAAGGAACCAATTTCAAAAACCTTTTGAGTCCATTTAATTTGGGATCCCTTATCTTCTAAATGAGTCCACTGAAATTGTAACTTACTTAAATCAAATGAACTGTGTACTGGCCATTGAGCTCAATCCCCTTACATAGCAGTGATCAATGTCCAAGACTAATCTATGGCCATAATGTTTTAATGGTATCTGCGGCAGGAATCCCCGAGGGGTTTGAAACCCCAGATATGGCACTCCCCATCTTAAGTATTTTTAAGTATGCATAAACTTTAGAAAAAGGAAAGGAGTCCATTAGGTTATGCAGGCCACAGGTGTCTGCTCAGCATGAGAAAAATTAGGCTTTAATTTGGTAATGAAGCCACAAAAGTGCTCAGAAAGTACTCAGAAAGTGAAAGCAATGTGAAAACATAGATGAAATAACTCTTAAAGCGCTTCACGACAGTGAAAGCTCTGTTGAGAAACCTTGCCTTTAGTGAACCCTGGAAGTTCAAGGAATTGGACTGACTCATGGCGTCTAGGCATGATACTAGAAGACTGGGATCATGACTTTTTAAAATACCATGCTATTGGGAGATCTTACAGATATTCTAATAACCCATAATTGCTGGTACCATCATTTTCAAAACATTTTCTTTCTGTCTTGAACTCTTTGATATCTGCACCCCTTTATCCCCTCTCTCCCCCGCCTGACCCCAAAAACCCTTGTTATATGTTATTATTGCCATATGTATACCATCCAGTTTATCTGTTTGTCTATAATTCTGTTATTCATTCCCCTCGAGTGGGGATACACAGTCATCATTGCTATATGCCCCTTCCCCTTCCCATACCCTTAGGCAATCATTACTCCCAGTTCTATTTCTGAAGGGTTAATCTATCTTGGATTTCATGCATCAAACAGTCTTAATTATACAAATGAACATTCTCAGGTCTAACAAGATTAATGGGTAAAACCAAGACCATAATAGTAAGGGGAGGAAATATTAAAGAACTAAAGAATAGTTTTATATTTCATCGGTTCAATTATCCTAAACAGATGAGTTTTGGGTAACCCCTTTCTCTACACTCCTTCACATCAGTTTGGTTGCTATTTTTGAATTTCTGATACCTATTTCCATCCACACCTCATGATCACATAGGCTGGTGTGCTTATTCCATGTGGGTTTTGTTGCTTATCTACTAGGTGGCCACTTGTTTAATTTAAAATCTTTAAGACCCCAGATTTTATATCATTTAATAGCCAGGCACCATTAGCTTTCTTCATCACATTAGCTAATGCACCCATTTTGTCTTCAGCAATCATGTCAAGAAGGTATCATGTAGTGCCACATTATTAGAACAAACCAATCTTCTACTGAGTAAGAATTGAATAGAGGCTCAAAGTGTATCTGCTTCCTTGCTGTGTGTGTGTTTACCTCTCTTTATATCTTTGATATTATCCTTATTTATACCTATATATATATAATAACTACTTTTTATTTTTTGGCATCACTGCCCTGGTGGGAGTAGGAAGAGCAGCCTTGCTCCTGGAGAGCTGCTGCTGGATTTGAACCACCAACCCTGTGGTCCACAGTCCCGCACACAACCACTATGCCACCGGGGCTCAGCATAATTACTTTTTTTTCTTTCCTCTTTTTCCTGTTTCTTTCTTTGTGCTCCATATCATGTTTACTCATTTTTCACCTCTCAGTAATTCCTCTTGGAAACATTTCATTTGATCAAACACTACCGGGAATGTTACACACTCTTCATCTATTTTAGATGGGATCATGACTTTTGAAGTATGCTAAAGGTAAGATGCCTTTATGTCCAGCCAATCACACCAGAATCTGTTGTTATAAAATCTTTTCAAAGTTATACTGATTTATTAAAAGTAAAAGATAGTTTATGTGTAGCTCCCATGACCACCAGAGGGCAGTGATGCCCCCCCCCAAAAAAAGATAGTTTGTACTGCGTAAAGATTGAATTACAGAGTAAAGCCAGCCTTTCAGAATGGTGGTGCTAACAAAGCCATTCTTATAGGTGAAGAACAACAAGCGAGCTAGAACTACTTGGTAGTTAGAAACTGAGATCATCACAAGGTAGGAATTCCTGACATGTGGGTTTAGAAAGTGACTTCCTTAAATGAGAGCTCCTATGGCAATATTAACTTACAGGACATATGAGGGCTCTTCAGAACATTCCATGGAAAAGTAGAACTAAAAGATAGCGGAATTTTCCATGAACTTTTTAAGTTCCTCATCTGTGTCCTTAAATTGGTTATAGCATGCCAGTGGGGTCTTATCAAGTAAGTTATATCATAATTACCAAACACTCCTTCCTTAGAAACAGCCTACACACGCAGAATATTTTTGTGGTAATTTAGATAAATTCAGCACCAGGGTCTCTTCTCAGGAACAGTGTTTCTTCATTCTTATTGACTTCTTAATATTTGCTGAGGTACATGATTAAATCTTTACAGAAGATCGTGATTACTCTGGCAAAAGTAGAGTGAATTAAAAAAAAAAGTCAGACCCAGACCTCAAGCTAACCATTTCACATTTCACCAGGTACCTCAATTTCAAATCCTTTACACAGGTTGGACACTAGTACTGTATCCAACTAGTATTGTATCCAGAAGTTCAAGGCAGGAGGAAATGGAATAAGTGAAAATGGAAAATAAATATGGGACCCAGGCATCTAGAAATAGTTCTTGTAATCTTTTAGTATGACCTCTCTAAACACTCTTAAAAATGTGAACACCTTCTACCTTTTAAACGTCATTTTTTAGTTTAACTTTTAAATTATATAGTACTCTAGTTTATTGTCTACAGTTTCGTACACAAGAATATAAGCTCGTTGAGCACAGGAGTCTTACCTATTTTGTTGAGTGGGCACATAGTAGACTGTCAGTAAATATCTATTTAATGAGTGAGCCAATTGAAAAAAATGTAAACCCGAAGGTAGAAGCTACTTGTGGGAGGTAAGTGACATAAACGAGATGAGGAATATGTGGAGGTTAGGGTAGGCAGATGAGCAGTGAGCAGAGGTACAAAAGGACAGAGAAGGATGTAGAGGCAGGAATTTAGACCTGGATCTGAGGAAAGGAAGTGATGGACAAGAATGCAGCGAGTGAGCAGCAATCCCAACTCTGTAGAGTCAGGGTCATGAGGTAAAACATTACTGAGAAGGGATCCACAAGAGCAGCCAAGGAGGGAATGTCTGAGCCCAAGAACCATGAGAGTAGGGCGCCTTGCATCCTTTTACATGGCGCCAACATGGGTAAGTGAGTACAAGGTAGAGGTTCATATTCATGTGCTGGATGTGAAAGCTGGCAGAGACCAGCTGCCCCTTATAGAGTATGTAGAGTGCTATCATGCTTAGATGAGACCTCAAGAGGTGCCCTGGGAAAGGAGTAAGGACCTCACACCACACCCATCCCTCAATAGATATTTGATCAGATTGAGAGGCAGCAACATTCAGAGTTATAATTGGTAATAATTACTTATTCATTACATGCATTTCTCAAACTTCACTGTGCATACAGATCCTCTGGGGAGTTTGTTAAGATGCAAATTCAGAGGAGTGTGGGTATGTTTTGACATATTCTACAGTTCTTCTAAAAACCCAGGTAATGTTGTTGCCAGTGGTCTTGAGTAGCAAACTTTATGATTAAGGAGAGAGTGACTGTGCGGTGTGATGTGTGTTGTTGCCATCTAGTCAGCTCTGATGCATGACGAGCCATATGTGGCAGAGGGAAACATCCCCCATCGTGCACCATCTTCATTATAGTTACTATGTTTGAGTCCATTGTTGCAAGTAATATGTGAGCCTGTCTTGTTGAAGTCTTCCTTTTGTTTTTCCAACACCACTGCTTTACTAACAATGATATCCTATTCTATCCATTGATCTTTACTGATGGCTTATCCAAGATTTCTAGATCGCTCAGAAATTGTCATTTAAGGATATGTGCTTTGGGGGGGGGGCATCACTGCCCTCTGGTGGTCGTGGGAGCTACCCAGTGCTGCTTCTGAGAGCTGCCGCTGGATTTGAACCACCAAACCCGTGGGCCATAGTCCCGCACTCAACCACTTACACCACTGGGGCTCAGCCCAAGGATATGCTCTTATATTTTTAGCTTAATGCTTAAGAGAACATAAGTAAGCATTTATAAAACTTGTTTTTCTTAGTTTTGATGTTCTATAGTTGAGCACTTAGCAGAACTGT
Source organism: Nesogale talazaci (assembly GCA_004026705.1). Taxonomy (NCBI): domain Eukaryota; kingdom Metazoa; phylum Chordata; class Mammalia; order Afrosoricida; family Tenrecidae; genus Nesogale; species Nesogale talazaci. The sequence goes on from PVJH01009622.1 coordinate 16,423, forward strand.
TGTCAAGTCTGGCCTTCAATTCCAGGGCTTTTTGAGGGAGTCAATGACTACTCCAGGTCTCAACAGAAGAATTGGTTGTCTGCATTTGAAAAGGTTGAGATATGTTCACTGAGCCCCAAGTTAGGCTTATCCTAACGGAGCTCTGAGTCAGGGCTAAAAGACATCTATTCTTATAGTAAAGACCAGGTAACTGTCTGTGTCAGTTCCTAAGTGACTTACTGCATTTAAAAAAATTATAGTAAAGGGAGATTTTGGAGGGACTAGGGCGGGGAAGGAGCATACTCCTTCCTCCCTCCTCTCCCCCCAACCAAACCATGACCATTTTGGAATTTGGTCTACTAGGCAAGGTCTCTTATAGATTCTCTTCCCAATGGCATAGTGGTTGAGAGTGGGACTGCGGCCCACTGGGTTGGCAGATCAAATCCAGCAGCAGCTCTCTAGAAGCAAGGCTGGGCCTCCCACTCCCATTTTCTAGGGTTTCAGATAAGGCAGTGATCCCCCCCCCAAAAAAAAAAAAATAAATAGATTCTCTTAATTGTATCTTTTCTGCCACATTCTAAGAAATTACTCCTAGTGGATTGTGAGTCAGTAATATGTCCCTGGGGCCTAAAGGTCCTGGAAGCCTGTGTTCTAATTACACAGTTTTGTTGTCACAACTTTCCTTCTGATTAGCCCTGACAGATGTGTCTGTTTCTTTGATTTCTTATCTAGGAAATATCCAGACCTTTCCTCTCCCCAGGAACCCTGGCCAAGTTGTGGTTATGTGTTGGGCTACCAACCACAAGGTCAGTTCAAATCTGCAAGCTTCTCCTAGGGAGAAATATGAAGCTTCCCACTCTTCTAAAGAGTTATGTCCTCAGAAACCCACAGGGGCAGCCCCACCCTGCCCATGGGGTGGCTGTGAGTTGGCACGAACTCAATGACAGTGTGTTTTTGTTTTCTCTATTCTCTAGCACCCCTTCAAGCTTGAAATGACTGCCCCTCTTTCCTAGTCTCATGGTCAGTCCTTGGTTATATCATAGACCAGTCTGGATTGTGACCCCTTTGGGGGTTGAACAATCCTTTCACAGGGGTCGCCCAGTTCATAACAGTAGCAGAATTACAGTTTTGAAGTAGCAATGAAAATAATTTCATGGGGCTGAGCCCCGATGGCGTAGTGGTTGTGTGCAGGACTGCGGCCCACAGGGTTGACGGTTCAAATCCAGCAGCAGCTCTCCAGGAGCAAGGCTGGGCCTCCTACTCCCACCAGGGCAGTGATGCCCCCCCTCCCCCACACACACACAAAATTTAAAGAATGAAACAGTCAACCTGGAAAAAGACTTTGGTGAATCTCTTACTTTTATAATTTATTTAAAAGTATATGTGAGCTGAGCCCCGGTGGCGTAAGTGGTTGAGTGCGGAACTGCAGCCCGCATGCTTGGCGGTTCAAATCCAGCAGTGGCTGGGTAGCGCCCATGACCACCAGAGGCAGTGATGCCCACACACACACACAAAATTAAAAGTATATGTGAAAGGGACGGTCTTCTCAGTACCCAGGTTCCTAAAGACCCTGAGCTAGCCCTGCGCAGGCCTTTCTTTACTCATTTTCCATTGTGCCTCATTGTCCCTGGCCTAGCATGGATGAAAATGGTGTGATCCTTGACCAGAGTTTGTTTTATGTTCACTGTCATATCCCTTCAACCTAGTACACAACAGATGATCAATAAGTATTTGTTAAAAGACTCTCGTTGGACCTCCAGCTCCTGTGCTGGAAACTGAAACGTAGCCAAATTGCTTATGGTCCTAGTCCACAACCCCTTTACCACCATCCTGATATCCAGAAAGTTCTAAGGAAATTATTTTCAAGACAACTGGTAGCACAACGTAACTGACCTAAGTATATATAGTTACTTGAGCCTATAGACAGTCTTTATTTATCCCATTTGGAATGACCAGCCATACATTTTGCTATAGAAATAGTCATTAGTATAATAGATTGCAGTATGCTACAGGGGATATTAGATAATATGTGGTATATGTCCAAAATTACCTTTCTAAACAGATGCCCCCCCCACCAAAACCCTAGAATTTTAAAACTCAGGGTTTCAGATAAGGTATTGTTGACCTATAATAGAATTTAGTGATTTTCTGTGAAAATGTTTTTTGAGGAAATTGAGGGTTTAGAAGAGAATTAGCCGGAGGCAAAAATGGTTACAGTCTCTGACTGATGAGAGATTAAGCAAGAAACTCTGATGGCCTGATTCCAGAGACAACCAGTGGAGTCTGGTAGGGCCCCTAGGGAAACTTGCAGTGTGTGGTGAACAGGGCTCTTTTATGAATAAGAAGCAAACCTGCATTTACTGCCATGGAGTCCAATCTTCGCCACCCCCTTAGACAGGGTAGAACTGCCTCTGGGGGTTTTTGACACGGTAACTCTCATCTTTCCCCATTAGGGAGCTGCTAGTGGTTTTAAACTCCTGACCTTCTAGTTAGCACAAGGGTAACCCAATATGCCACTAAAACAATATTTTCTTTTGTTCTTACATGAGGAGGACTCCTCTTTTATGAATTGGAAACATAAATAATGAAAACTAATAATCATAAAATTTTTTATTATAAATTTTGGGGGGGCATCACTGCCTCTGGTGGTCATGGGAGCTACCCAGTGAGAGAGAGCCTGAGAGCCCCTGAGAGCCCCGCTGGATTTGAACCGCCAAGCCCGCGGGCTGCAGTCCCGCACTCAACCACTTACGCCACTGGGACTCAGCCCCCATTATAAATTTTTAAAAACTATTTTCTTAGATTCATATGCTACCATTAGTAGGTGAGGAGAAAAGTTAGTTGAAAATGTTTCTAGGATTTAAAATTTTATTTTAAAAGAGTGTGACCATACTTAACCAGCTATTGTTTCACAGAGAAATAGGTTGATAAAACATGCTTTTCTCTTTTAAAAGGAGAAAGACCAAATGTTAGTCTGGGTAGATTAGAGAAACAAATCCATAGACACTCGTGTATATAAGAAAGAGCTTTTCATATAAGAACACTTGAATATTGAGAAAACATCCCAGCCCAGTCCAGATCAAGTCCATATTAGCTCATATGGCTAATACCAATCTATAAAGTCCTCTTCAGACTCAAGAAACACATGCAATGACATCAAATGCAGGAAGATCACAGGCCAGTGTGGTGATAGTCTTGTGGACCCAGTGACACTGTAAGCATCTCAGTTTTGGCAGGGGTCTCCACATGGCATCTCTAGCTCCAGAGGTCTGGCTCCATCAGCCTCTCTCCCTGTGTTTTCTCCACAGGGATGTCTCGCAGAGAGTGAGAGACAGAGTGTGTGTGTGTCGGAGTCAGTCTCCCACCTCCTAGGAGGAAATATAGGAGTTCCCAGAATCCTCTGGAGGATACTGTACCCACACAGAGACCTCACTGGTTAGATCCTGATGGACAAACTAGACTCCACCTTTACACTTTGGGCATCACTTCCCTCTGGTGGTCGTGGGAGCTACCCAGCGCTGCTCTTGAGAGCCGCTGCTGGATTTGAACCACCAAACCCACGCACTCAAACACTTACGCCACCGGGGCTTAGCCCTTCACATTTACACTCTTAATCCTCAATTGACACCAGACTATATAATGACCACAACAACTTCTTAGTAAAATGATCCTAAGCAGTAAAAAGATCCCAAGCAGCTGGCATTTATGCCACCACTACCCCACCCCCCCAAAGTTTCCAACTTTAAGAACGATGGTAATGATGATAAAGTACCTGAGCATTTGATATACCAAACAAAACAAAACCTGGTGCTATCCAGTCGATTCCAGCTCGCAGTCACCTGGTGGAACAGAGGCTGAAAGACTGGAAGCCTTCATGAGAGCAGGTTGCCACATCCTTCTGCAGAATGGCTGGAGGCTGCAAACAGCTGACCTTGTTCACAGTGCAGCACTTTAACCCCTACTCCACCGGGCTCCTGAAAACTTGAAATAGGGAATATTTTCTGTAGTTCTGACATGAGTTTAATTGTAATTGCAGATGTAGAGTGAGGTCTTGAAAGACTTTTTTTTTTCTCCTTTGTAATGTCCACAAGTGAATCTTGGACCCCCACTGTTAGTCACAGCCTTCTGCAAACTGGATTCTCTAAATGTAGACTCTGATACTGATCCCGCCTTTGATTTAGGATTATGATTATGATGGTGTGCATTTTCCATCTGGACTTGGTTGACATCTGACTTAGATGGCTGTGGCAGTCACTGATCTGTTTCAATTTCAGCACTGGGAGTGTAGGGGTGGAGTCTAGCCTGTCAATCTGGAGATAGCCAATGAGGCCTCTGTGTGGACATGACTTTCTCCTGAGAATTCTGGGAAGTCTCACGATATTTCTGAATTGGGAGAGACTTAACTCCATCGCTTAGAGACGGTCTACTGGCAAGACAGCACAACAACATGATATAGAGTCTGAGTCCTGGAGACTAGATGAGCCAGAGGAGAAGCCACATGGGCTTACCTTGATGGGACCAAACCTCTGGGGCCAGAGAAGGCACATGGAGACTCCTACCAGCCCTGAGATGCTTGGGAGGTCACAGGGAGACCCTTACCAATGTTGAGATGCGTCTACCACCACTGGATACTGCTAATGAACCCTGAGCTCTGAAAATGAGGAGCCATGAGGAGACCCCTGCCAGTACCAGGATGTTTCTACTGCTGCTGGACACACAAGACTCTGCACCCATTGCCCTGAAGGAGACTTTATAGACTAGTATTGGCCATATAGGCTAATATCGGACTTATCACCTTGGACTGGACTGGGTTGGGATGCTTTCTTAATGTTCCATTCCTCTTGTATATAAACCTCTCCCTTATATCCATATGTGTGTTTATGAATTTGTTTCTTTAGTCTACAGGACTAGCACAATGACTCTTGTTTGGAGACAAACCTTTAAGATCCCAGATGCTATTTTGTCTGATAGCCAGGTATCATCAAATTTCTTCAACACATTTTGCTCTATCATCCATATCTTCTATGTTTCCTTTCTGAGGGATAGTATTAAGCAGGGCCATGATGTAAGAAAAATTGTTTTGAAATTGGAGTTAGGATTTAGTGTGGGCCTCAAACCCATTCCTGGATTGATTTTATTTATTTGCCTTTTTCTAATTAAGAGTGAACATTTATATTATTCCATAGTTCAATCACATCACAGTCAGTTTAATTTTTTTTTTGGGGGGTGGGGGTTGGGGGCATCACTGCTGTCCGGCAGTGGGAGTAGGAGGCCCAGCCCCACTGCTGGAATTGAACCTCCATCCCAGTGGGCCGCAGTCCCACGCAAAACCACTACGCCACCGGGGCTCAGCCCCACAGTCAGTTTCTAAACATACTTTTTCTTTCTGGCCTCCTTGACCTTCTCTCCCTTAACGCTGCCCCTACCCCACCCCCCACCCTTATTCTACTTGCTGTCCCAATAGGTTTATCAATCCTGGGGTTCACTTACCAAAAAACAGAAAAACATATCACACAACTTTAAGAGAGTGACCCTCCCAATGACATGGCACCTCTGAAATATACCCTAATATGAACAAACAAAAAGAAAATAAAACAATGTCCAGCACAGGTTTGTTGGAATAGTACATATTTTATATAGCATATAGGTAAAGTGACCAGACGTCCAGCTTTTGGCGGGACAGTTGGATTTCAAACAATTTTTCCCACATCCTGCAGTGTATTAAAAAAATCCCGATTTTTGGAAAGAATGCATGACAAGCTAGGGAATGGCGGGAGAATGGGAAGGGAATATACCTCCTCTACCCCCTTGAACCACCTCTCCTCTTCCCCACCAGTCAATGGTGTCCCGCTTACCAATGTTAAAATCTGGCCATGTTTGTCTGCCTACCAACAGTTCAATAATCTTGGTACTTGGTCTTTCACTTCTTAAAACACCATGTATTTTCCGAATTAAGTGCTCAGGTTACAAGTGTGTCTGAGGAAGAATACAGTTTATCCAGTGGAGTTTCCACATGGGATCTCACTGATGCAGCCTATGGAGCATGCTGTACAAAAGACATTTCCTGCCTAATGTCACCAAATTTTCAGGCATTTTCCCCCCACCAATTGGAGATTGATCATCCCTCTTTTCCAACCAACAGACATGCATTGTGTTTCCCCTGCCATGTTTGTTCCCTTTCCCATCTATCTGATAGATGGCAGCCACTCAGTAGAAAGCATCCCCTTCCACCCCTCAACCACTTGATCACAGCTGTCATGAGGGGCCCTCTAGCCCAGTGACCTTCAAAATACTTACATGGAGTGGATGGTGGATGGTTCACTGGCACCAGTCAGGCTCTCTACCAGGCTGTCTGACACCCTAGCCAGCAGACTAGATGGCACAAGCCTGAGCTTGTACCTATTCTGCTTGTTCTTAAAGCAGTGGACTCATTCAGTATTTGTCCTTTTGTGATTAGCTTAACTTCACTCAGCATAATGTCTTCCAGATTCCTCCCCATCTTGAGGTGTTTCATGGTTTCATCATTGTTTTTTAGGGATGTGTACTATTCCATTCTGTGTATTTACTAGAATTTTTTTTATGTACACTTCTACTGTTGGGAATTTAGGCTGTTTCCAGCTTCTTGCTATTGTGAACTGCTGAAATTAACATGGGGAAACAAACATCTGTTTCATATTTCTTTGTGGCATATGCCCCATAATGGTATTTCAATTGCCATCTGTTTTAGGTATCACCATATTGCCATGCACAGTGGCTGTACATATTTAATAACGCACCAGCAGTGGATAAACGTTCCAATTTCCCTACATCCTGGCCAGCATTTGTTCTCAGGTTTTAAAAAATTTGACTACAGTTTTGGGTATTAGATGGTATCTCATTTTTTTTTCACTTGCATTTCCTGGATGGATGACTAGTGAACGGGAGCATTTCTTCATGTGTTTATTAGCCATTCGAGTGTCGTCCTCTGTGAATCATCTGTTCAGATTCTTTGCTCACTTTCTGAGAGAGATATTGTTCTGTTGTTGTAGGATTGTAAAATACAGCAAATTTTAGTAATAAGTCCTTTTGTCTGTTGTGTCATTACTAAATATCTTTTCTCAGTCTGTGGGCTCTCTTTTTACTCTCTTAATGAAGTCTTTCTATATATAAAAATGTTTTATTTTTAATAGGTCCCACTCATCTATTTTGTCTTCCATGGAGTATGTTTCCTTTGTTATCTCTGATAGCCTGTGTATTACCTGCACTAGGGCACTTAGATTTCTCTCAGTTTTCTCATTGATGATCTTGATAGCTTTGGGTTTTACTTAGGTCTTTGATCCAACTTGAGTTGGTTTTTGTGCATGGGCTAAGATAGGGGTCTTGTTCCAGTCTTCAGCAGGTGAATATCCAGTTTTTCTAGTACCATTTATTGAAGAGGGCATCTGCCTCCCATTTAGTGCTTATTGAGGCTTTGTCAAAAATCATAAAAGATGATTTTATTTGTTTGTTTGTTTTTTCCTGATCCATTGGTCTGTGTACCTGTCATTATACCAGTATCAGGCTGTTTTAACAACTGTGGCTGTGTAGTAGGTTTTGAGGTCAGATAATGCGAGACTGTTTATTTTGTTCTTTTGGGGGAGTTTTTTACATATCCTGGACTTCTTCCTTCTCCATATGAAGTTGGTAATCAGTTTTTCCATTTCTTATTAATGTTGTTAGAATTTGGATCAGGATCCCATTGACTGTTTGCTTTAGGTAGTCATGATATTTTCACAATACTGAGTCTTGCTATCCATAAACACATTTGTGTAGATCCCAGTTTGTTTCTTGCAGTAATGTTTTCTTGCAGTAATGTTTTGTAGTTTTCCCCATATGGGTCTTTTGGTTTTGGGGGTGGGGGTTAGGTTTATTCCTCACGGCTATTGTGAATGGTATTATTTCCTTGATATGTTTTTTGGTATTCACATCACTGGTATATAATAATTCAATTGATTTTTGCCTGTTAATCTTGTATCCTGCTACTCTACTAAGCTCCTCAATTGTTTCGAGCAATCCTATTGTGGACACCTTAGGATTCTTAATATATAAAATCATATCTTGTGCAACTTCTTCTTTAGCTAATTATATTCCCTTGATTTGTTGCCATTGTCTTTTTTTTGGGGGGTGGGCATCACTGCCTTCTGGTGGGAGTAGGAGGCCCAGCCTTGATCCTGGAGAGCTGCTGCTGGATTTGAACCACCAACCCAGTGGGCTGCAGTCCCCCACACAACCACTATGCCACCCGGGCTCAGGCCTGCCATTGTCTTATTGTACTGGCTAGAACTTACAGCACAATGTTGAATAAAAGTGGGAATAAGAGGCTGAGCCCTAGTGACCTAGAGGTTGTGTTCAGGACTCCGGCCCACAAGGTTGACAGTTCAAGTCTGGGCTTCCTACACCCACCAGGGCAGTGATGCCACACACACACACAAAAAGTGGGAATAAGAGGCATCCTTGTTAGGTTATTTTATTTAGTGGAAATGTTTTCAGTTTTTCTCCATTAAGTGTAGTGTTGACTATTGGTTTTTCATTTATGGCCTTTATTTATTTAGACTCTGAAATTTTTTAAAATCATTTTATTGGTGGCTTGTACAACTCTTACCACATCCATATATCCATCCATTGTGTGAAGCACATTTGTTGTCCTCATCATTCTCAAAATATTTGCTGTCTACTTGAGCCCTTGGTATCAACTCCTCATTTTCTCCCTCACTCCCCCCATGACCACTTGATAATTTATAAATTATTATTATTTTGTCATTTCTTACACTGTCTGACATCTTCCTTCACTCACTTTTTTGTTTTCTCTCCCAGGGAGGGAATTATATGTAGATCATTGTAATCTGTTCCCCCCTTCTACCCTACCATCTCGCCACCACATCACAGGTCCTGAGGGTTCATCTGTCCTGGACTCCCTGTTGTTTGCAGTTCCTGTCAGTACCAGTGTACATCCTCTAGTCTAGCCAGATATGTGAGGTATAATTGGGATCATGATAGTGGGGGGAAGGAAGCATTTAAGAACTAGAGGAAATTTGCATGTTTCATCATTGCTACCCTGTACTCTGACTGGCTCATCTCCTCTCTGCGACCCTTCTGTAAAGGGATGTTGCTTCATCTACAGATGGACTTTTTGTCTCCAATCTATACTCTCCCTTATTTATAATTTAAAATTTTTAGTTTTTTGATGTACAGGAAAGAATTTTGTGATTTATTTGTTTTCCAAAAGAGAATAAGAACCAAGCTAATAAACTCTTGGAGCTCATTGAAAGTTCCAAGTTGTATTCCTGTCTTAGTGGGGTCAGATTCCTTTTGAATTAGCTGGGAGTATCCATCTCTGGAGTGTTGCACTCTTACAAAGAGGTGAGGAAGTTGGGCTCCGGTAAGGGATTACACCTATGGATCTCTATTCAGTGGTTCACCTTGAGCTTTAGCAACCAGGGACTCCAATGTTTTCAGAGGACGGGAGGCCTTGGACATTCTTTGGGTATTTCACCGTGCTGGTGTGTCGCAGAACTAGGAGAAGTGGGAGGAGGCTGACAGTGGTGCCCCACTGACCCTCTGTGAACTGAAACAAACTCCTGAAGTCACCTGGATGCTAAATAACAAATTGGGACCAAATGTGTATCACCCATGAGTACTGTGCTCCTTTAAAAATAAAACACCAAAAGGAAATCAACAGTTACAATTACTTTAAAACAAATATGAGAACACCTGGCATTCTGTGATGTTTGCCCTCCTGACAATCACTGAAGACAAAATGGGTGCATAAGCAAATGTGGTAAAGAAAGCTTATGGTGCCTGGCTATCAAGAGATGTAGTGTCTGGGGTTCTAGCAGAGAAACAACAAGCCACGTGGGATAAGCATGCCAACCTGTGCAATTAAGAGGTATTGACAGGATCAGGTAATGGGCATCAGAAGACCCAAAACTAACAAAAAACATATTGTTGAGAAAGAGGAGGGACCCCAAACCCATTTGTATACAACAGGGTATCCCCTCACAGAAAGGTCCCAAGGAAGGGATGAGTCAACCAAGATGCAGTATAACATCGATGAAAAACAATATGATCCTGGTTTCTTTAACTTTCCTCACTCCTCGCTGTCATGATCCCAATTCTGCCTTTCAATTCTGGCCAGAATGGAGCATGTTCACAGGTACAGATCAGAGCTCATGACACATGGGATCCAGGTCAGATAAACCCTTCAGAAGCAGAAATGGGAGTAGCAATACCAAGAGGGTAGAAGGAAGGGAGGGAGGGGGTGGAGAGGAAGAAGGGGAAAGTTATTACAGTGATCAACATATAACCCCACCCTCTGCCAAGGGAGATGAACAACAGAAATGTGTGTGAAAGGAGAAATCTGTTGGTGTGAGATATGAAAATAATAATATAATTTATCAAGGTTATGTGGGTGGAAGATGGGGATGAAGGGAAAGGAAGAGGAGCTGATACCAAGGACTCAAATAGAAAATAAATGTTTAGAAAATAAAGATGGCAACACATAGTACAAATATGCTTGATACAATTGATGTATGGATATGAGCCCCAACTAAAATTATCTTTTAAAAAACAAAACATAGAAGATGATGTGAAGAGCCAGAGAAACTAGATGAATGGAAAGGGAACATCCAGTATGGAAAGCATGAGAATGTCCCCTGGACATTGTGAAGAACGTGACCAGTGTCACTGAGCAACATATGTAGACCTTGTTGAATTGGAGCCCAATCTTTCACTGAAAACACAATACATTGTTGCTTAAAGCACAAACCAAGCAGACAAACATCAAATATGTATCCTGTGACACAGGCTCACAATAGTAACCCTAGGTTAAGGGGGGCCTTAACCTGTTGGAGGGGCAAAGGCCTGAGTATTTCAATTGATGGGTCATGGAGCTCCAGGTGGTCTCCAGGCAAACGGAGATATTAACCCCCCTTGGCTTCAGGTATGAGAATTTGGACCTGCCTAGTCATTTTACCTTTTGTGTCATACTAGGCAAATGTCATTGTCTCTGTGTTCCATGACATGACACAGCTTGAGAAGCACTGCTTTAAATAGAAGCACAGCTTTTTCACAGTCTGTCTGAGGTGGCATGTTAGCTGAGCCAGAGCCAACCTGTTGAGATTTGAGGGCTGCATATCCAGGAAAAAGAAACAAGGGCAAAGATCTTAAAAGCTTGACAGAGTCAGTGTGTCCCCAAGACAGGTAGAAGGCGTGGTGTTGGAGCTTGCTGACCTAGGTAGGCATGGATAGTGGGTGAGTCTACAGAGGGCCAGATAGATGGAGCTTCATCTTCAGTAGGGAGTTCGGGTTTTCTTCTGAGTATTCTGGGAAGCCATCACAGATTTTTAGACAGGGGAGTATCATGAACATAATGCAGGATAGTAAAGTCAAAGCCTTTCAGTGAATTTAGAAACATAGTGACCCGATTCCCTGTATCGTGTGAAGGAAACTTCTGCCTGCAGTGTTGCTAGTATTTTGGTGGTGTTGACTGTTTACTTGTAAAATCAGGAATGTTACAAATGAAATGTCTTCTCATTTCTGTTCAGCTCTAAGATCTTGATAGCACTTCCCTTTGTGGTAAAGACCTCTTCATCTTGTTGATTGATTTCCACTTAGGTTAATTGACTCTAAAGAGCCACTGGTCAGTGAAAACACTATCATTAAACAGCACTGTTGATTTTTCCACAAATATGAAATGTAGTCATATTATAGCTATTCAAGTTCAATATACCCAAGAGTTGTGCTTCATGGAAATGACAGAGCTGACAGTGAGGCTCGCCTTAGATCGTAAGTGCCCATTCCCAGTCACCTTTTCTTCCCTGCTGGAGCTGGTCTTAATGCTCTACTTGATCACTTACTTGGCTTTGACCATATGTTATTTATTTCCTGCATTGTGCCAGAAACTGTTTAAAGCATTTCTCTCTGTGTATGTATGTCGTGCTGTGCGCGTGCGGTAGTATAGGGTACTCCTAGTCTCACAAGGTCAGCCATTCTAACCCAGCAGCTGCTCCAAGGGAGAAAGATGTAAAGATTTACACTCTTGGAAACCTTTCTATCCTGCCCTATAGGATCACTATGAGTTGGGATTGATGCGATGACCATGGCTTAGATTTTGGTGTAGTATATGTTTGTGTACTATGTGTGTATAAGCATGGCATACTGAGAAATAGAGGTTACAAAGGAAGAAAAGGAATCAAAATTAAAAAGGAGAAAAGAAAAAAATATATAAATACATGTTGTAATGCTAGGTGGATCCCAGAGGAAAATTCACCAGTGGTCATTGTGGAAAGGGCAGCTTCTGCTTTTACAGTTCAGGAGGCTTTGGGCTGTGGCCCTGAACAGCCTTAGAATTACAGTGAAGCACATTTCACTAAAAACTCTGTGTGTGTTTGTGTGTGTGTGTGTGTGTGTGTGTGTGTGTGTGTGTGTGTGTGAAGGAGAATGAAAAGATAGAGGAGGGCTGAGAAGAGAGTACAGAGAATGATGGCAAATTTATGAGGTCCACATTTCTATCTCTGTAGCTTGATTTGACTCAGGTAAATGTAAGAGTGTTTCAAAGGTGTAATAAAGTTGTATTGCTTTTGAACAGCCTTTCATGAACATTGAACCTTTCTTAACCTATGTGTCACTCCCCTGACCTTGCCATTTCTCAGAAGGATGTTGGTAAATAATACTTCTCCAGATTTGTGTAAGACTTCATCTTTACTATGTAGACATTCTCTTTACTATGTAACATGGCTATAACAACTTTGAAATTTTAAAGTATACATACATACATATATATTCTTAACACAAAGCCATCCATATGCTCCAAGATTGTCTGTGTTGTATATGTATGATAGTAGTGGGAAGAAAGAGAAAGAGGGTGGGGCAGGCTGTTCTCCAAAGTTGATGTCCTAACCTGTCTCCTTACCCTCCTTAGCTGCTTTTCCCCCCTGCTCTACAGGAGAAGATATTTTAATATGTATCTTTTTAGATATAAGGCCCAGTAAATCAAAGTCCTTTTATATCATTGTCAAAAGAAAGACATATATTTAACTTGGTTGAGCTGCCCTTTGGAATTTCTGTTCATCTCTTTGACTTCATTATTCCTTCCATCTTCCATTCTACAAGCAGCTTCAGAAGCCCTTGGCATTTTTTAGTCTTTTCCTTCTTTCCTGCCTTTTAATGACCTATTGCTTTTTTTCTTGGACCATATTCTGGGCATTATCCTACCAAGTATCTGTTCTGGAGATGTTGTCAAAATTCAAGTAGGACATACTCAAGGTCGTAGTTTGGCTCTCATGGACTTTTTTGGATTTTCTTCAGCTTCAACCCGAGCAATTGATGGTCTGTTCGACAGTCAGTCCGAGGCCTTATTTTAGCTGCTGATATTGTCCACATGTATCACCACCTTTTTTGTTGTTGAAAAGGTAGGTATTTGTGGCGAAGAAGTCATTGTTCTTACAAAATCTTATCATGTGATCTACAGTTTCATTTCTTTCACCCGGAGTATATTTTACAGCTACTGCCCCTTCCTCTTTGTCTTCAACTTTTGCATTCCTTTCACCAATAATTATCAATGCATCTTGATTGCATGCTTGATCAATTTTAGACAAAACATGGTAGAATTCTTTAATTTCTTCATCACTAGCTTTAGAGGTTGGTGCATAAATTTAAATCATGATTGTATTGATTGGATTTCCTTATATGTGGGCAAATAATTATTCTATCACAGAAAGCATTGTACTTCAAGAGAGATCTTGAAACTACCCTTTTGACGATGAATGCAGCACCATTTCTCCTGAATCTGTCATTCCTGGCATAATAAACCATAATTTTCTGACTCAGAATGGCTAAAACCTGCCCATTTTTTACTCACTAAACCATGCAATATTGATATTTATGTGTTCATTTCATGACTTCCAATTTTTTAATGACTTTCAGTTTTCCTAGATTCATATTTGTACATTACAAGTTCCAATTATTAATTGATGTGTGCAGTTATTTCTTCTCATTTTGAATCATTCCTCTTCAGCAAATGAAGGTTCTGAAGGCTTTACCCTCTACAGTCTTTACTCCATCAAAATCATTATGTTGTCAACTCTACTGTGAGATCATTGGTAGCCCTCCTTTGTCCTGTTTTGAGTGCCTTTCAACTTAGGGCCTCATTTTGTGCCCCCCTCTCTGTCAATGTTCTGCTTCTACTCAGGTTTTCAGTATCTGACAATGTTTCAATGCTATGATAAGGTTTTCAATAACGAATTCCTCATAAGTAGACTGCCTATTCCTTCTTTGTGGTCTGTTCTTAATCTGGAAGCTGTGCTGAAACCTGTTCATTTTGGGTGGCCCTGCTGGTGTTTGAAATGCCAGAGACATTGACTCCAACGTCACAGAAACACACAAGCTACCACAGTACAACAAGCTGACAGACAAGGGGTCAAAAATACTTGTAGTTGGCTAATTTTTATTAAAAGAATAGTTCTTTTATTATTTTTATCGTGATTCACATTATGAGGGCTAGTGCCCCCCAAAACAGGGAAAAGGCACCATTAGGTGGAGATTTTGTAGTATGCACTTTTCCTACTAGATGAGCACCGAGAAACGCCCTCTGAGTGAGTGCACCCAGGGGCAGTGCTTGGGAGGTTTCTGGCTGCTCACAGTGAATTTTTCTTGTAAAAGCTGTTTGGCTGGAGCCTCTTTTTTTTTTTTTTTTTGGTGATTGCTGATTTATGAGAACAGCATGTAGCTGTGAAATTTTGTTTCCTGCTCAGAAAAAATGCTGCAGAAACTGTTGTGATCTGAACACAGCTTACAAGGACAGTGTTAAGGAAAAACTCAAGTGTATGAGTGTTTTTCTCATTTCAAAAAACAGTGAAATGTCTATTTATGACAAGCTTAATTCTGGATATTCATCAACTTCCCTAATGGATGAAAGTGTCAACTCGTAGTACATTTGGAGTTTGTTCCACCAGGTCAGACTGTTAACCAAGCTTTCTACTTAGAGGTTCTGAAAAGATTGCATAACAGTGTGCTACAAAAAAGCCCTGATTTGTGGCAGATGGGGGACTGGTTTTGCCACCATGACAATACACCTGCTCATGCAGCCAGTGTTCCAGTTTGGAGCAAAAGCCAGTATGCCTCTCATGCTCCACACACTTTACTCATCTGTCTTGGTTCCATGTGACTTCTTTTGTTTTCATGAAAGAATAGGGACATGAAAGGACAGCAATTTGAGTAATATATAGAAGAGGTGAAGAAAGAAAATGAGGGAGGTGCTGCCAGGCGTTCAAACAGATGAGTTTTTAAAATATTCCCAAGAATGGAATCGCAAATTTGACAAATATATTAAGTGTAATGGAGAGTACTTTGAAGGTGATAAGGTTGTTTTGTAAAAAGGAAATTTAATACATAGCTTGGGGCTGGAGGATTCCAGTTTTGGGGGGGTGGTACCTCCTGGTATAACATTTCAAGAAGAGAAGAACTATCTTCTTCCAGGGACTTTTGTGAAACAGTCAATATCGTATTCTTAAAGAGTGGTTTATCATGAACTGTTTGGGAAGTGTTCAAACCTGCTCTTTGGGAGAAGGTGAGGCTCTCGGCTCTTAGAAGGTACAGCCTCAGAAACCCTAGACAGGGCCGCTAGGAGTCAGAATGGACTCATTGGCAGTGGGTTTGGTTTGGATTTGGTTTCTTATCTTCAGCTTCCTCACAGTGTATTTTTCCTATACTCATTGCAATCCTGTTAGGTTGAAGTTTCCATTGAAATCTGCCTTTTTCAGAATTTAGATAATTTCTGTTACCATGATATTAACTGCTCTGACATAGTGAAAGGGAACAACCTTTGGAGCATGGAAACTGCTGGATTAAGATATAATTCCAACTCTGACATTTTATGTGGCCCACATTTTTGTACTTCATCAAAGCTAGCCAATCATAACTTCATCTATAAAATGGAAGGTTGGAAGAGGTCATTTCTATGTTCCTTGCAAGATTAAACTGCTGGTGGGCTTCTCTAGTACATTCACCTATATGAAGGTGCTTCCAAAAAGTTCGTGAAAAAAATCCCATTGTCTTTTCATTTTGTTTTTCCACAAACTTTTTGAAGCCCCCTGGTATGCCCCATGCAGGGCATTCTTGTTTCTGAATAGTAATTACTTGAGTTTTTGTACCTACAAAATTACAAACAGAAGTGACAGTAGTCAAAACTAAACCATTTGCAAATGATCAAACCACATGATAGTTTAACCTCTATTCTAGCAAATTGTTTTCTTGCTGCCATCTTGCCTGCTTATCCTGGTGGTGTTTTTGTGGCTTGGCCTCTTGTTATTAAGTGTTGCTATTGCATCCAAACCCCCAAACCAAGTCTATTGCTGTCAAGTCTCATTCAACTCATAAGTCATTCTGTAGATGGGACTAGAACTGCTTCTGTGGGTTTCCAAAACTGTGGACTCTTTATGGAAACATTAACAGCTGAGAATTTAAGTCTGTGCCATCAGGACTCTGATATTTTTCAAGAAAAATAAGTTGCATAGTGAAAAGACAAGAGTAAAGAATGATACAGGATTCCATGAAGGCAATGAGAATAAAATGGGGAGCCATGTTGGGCTCAGAAAGGCAGCCACTGACAGACAGTGAGTTCTAGAAAAGGAAGATCAGTTGTCAGTTACAAAGGCCTGAATTGTACATAGGAAAGACATGGTTTGACCATCACATGACTAAGGCCCTTGAGAAAACTAACGGTTCCCCTGATTATTTTCCTAAAAATTATCCCCTATGATTCTGCCTCACAAGTTCAATTTGAAGTGGTGGATGTCCTAAGTTGTTGTAATATAATTTTGTTAGAATAATTATAATTATAGTTGATGTTTGTGTCTTTATTTTGAGAATTACTACATATTTAAAGTTATAACCTAAATACAGTTAACACTGTAAACTATACTATATGCTTACATTTGTAGTTTGTGGTTTTGTTTCAATGTGATATCTTAGCCCTTTGACTATTATTAAATTTTCCTCTGTCTTAAGTTTTTGTGGGGGCGGGCATCATGCCCTCTGGTGGTCGTGGGAGCTACCCAACCTTGCTCCTGGAAAGCTGCTGCTGGAGTTGAACCGCCAAGCCCATGGGCCGCACTCAACCACTACGCCACCGGGGCTCATCCTGCCTCTGTCTTAAGTTTATTGAAATTTATTAAAGTGACTGTTTCTAGTCTTAATTTTCTTCCATTAATGGATATTTCTATTATCTATTTCTCTTAGATAAAAGATTTTCAGAAAATCACAATCATTCTTCTGGTTTCCATGGACTTTTTTTTTTTAAGTGCCATTGATTTGGCTTTGAATGCTACTCCATCTTTGTGCTTATTGTTATGTTGGGTCCAGGCTGAGAGTAGAATTTTCATTGGGTAATTTTTAGAAATACATTGCCAAACTTCTCCTCCCTGCCCTTGTCTAAAAGCTCTATTGAAACCTGTCCATCATTAGAGGCTTACTGTATTTTCTTTTTGAGGTTTACTGGTATTTGGAATACCTGTGGCATGGCTCCCAGCACTTATGTTTTCCCCTTTCCTCTGTGTTTGTGTGTGT
This sequence comes from Nesogale talazaci, assembly GCA_004026705.1. Taxonomy (NCBI): domain Eukaryota; kingdom Metazoa; phylum Chordata; class Mammalia; order Afrosoricida; family Tenrecidae; genus Nesogale; species Nesogale talazaci. The sequence continues at coordinate 33,982 of PVJH01009622.1, forward strand.
TTTTACGTACATATAACTTTGCAAATATCACAACACCCAGTGCTGATTGTCTGGTTCTCCTATTAGTTGGTAAGATCTCTTCAGGTGAGGATCTCATTTTTTTTATTCCCTGCATTTAGCCAAAATTCAGTCAATAGTAAATGCATGGTGAGGATGTGGGAATAGATGGGTGGACAGTTAGTTGGAGTGAAGAACTAACAGTGATGATATTTGGTGATATTTGTGAAATATTCTGTGCCATTACAATTCCCATAGAAACGATCAGATTTCTGGTATTTCTAGCATTGAGAGTAAGGATAAGAAAGAGGGAATGATATTGAATACCACTATGTCAAAGCCCCCACCACCCCCTAAAAAAGCCCACCTGTGAAAAGCGGAGCATTCCCTTTTAACTCATGCTTTATAGATGTATTTTGGGCAGAGGATCCTGAAACTTGGGACCAGTTCTTTGTAGTCGAGCAGAGTGATGACTGGGTCACTATCATCAATGCCCTTTCAGAAGGAAGCCGAGTTCCAATGAGAACCTGAGATGGTGTGTGTGTGTGTACCTGTTGGTATTATCTTTGGGGGCTGTATGCCGAGCTGGCCAATGTACTCCCTCATCTAGTTTGGAGTGGTTCTTGAATGCCTCACTGGAGTCAGTTGCTAACTCTCGTGTTAGTATGTCATGCCTTATTGGTTAGCAGGTTGGGCAGAGGAAATGAAACCTAGTCCTTTACTACGAGATTTACAGTCGATCTGCTATTGCAGGAAGGGGTGAAGAGTTGATTGATAGTTTGAGATAAAAGTTGAAGTGAGAAACAGGATGTGTTCTCGCTCTTTATACTCATCTTTCTTCTCCTGACACTTCAGGGCTCCCTCTGCACTGAGTTTTGGCTGCTTCATAAGGCTCCTATCCCCCTTCTCCCACCCCATTTTTAATCACCGATATTAAACAAGAAGGGAATTTTATCCAGCTCAGGTAAAATTTTCATTAAAATTGCTCTATCATAGTGGTTGTATTTGCATTGACTTGTCAGATGCATTCTTTAATTTAAAAGTCCTCTAAATAGGATATTAGCTCATCTATATAATAAAAGGGTTTTTTCTTTCCTTTTAAACCACATGGTAGGATTGCACTTTAATAATGTAAGAGAAAATGTTATCATTTTATTAAAACATGACATTAGTATGATCTTATTGTCACATTGGCGCGTAAGTCCTCAGTCTCTTCGGTTTGCCATGAGCACCTCAACAGATAGGTTCTTCACCTAGATCCAGACTGTAATTGCAACTGGTGAACTGAGCATGGTGTGTTCTTTGAGTATATTAAAACATGCTAGGTTTTTGTAAGTGCTCTTGCTAAATAATAATGTGATTATGACAGGACTTTCTGACATGATCTTGCCTGGTTTGTTTTGAGGGTGGCAGTGAAAATCCACTAACTACTTTAAATGAGATGCTTTCTGAAATGGTAAGGCCATTACAGGAGTAGCTTCTAGAATTTACAAGGAGAGAGACAGACTTAACCAATTTTGATGGCAGCAGTGGTTAAAATCACGAGCGGGACATTTTCACAGTATATTTCTGCGTCCTCCCACCCCCACCCCTGGCAAGGGGACAATTTCCCTTTTATGCACACAGTGGGCACTAAGTTATCTGTGTAAACTGTGTGATTAAGAACCAGTCCAGCAGTGGTGCCCACAAAAAATAAAAAAAAGAACCAATCCAGCTTTGGTACTTAAGACTATTATGTCACGTTTGACAGCAATGATACCTGGGATACATTAAGCACTGTTTTTCCTTTGCATTTTTTGAGTGGTGAGTTTAGAATGCTTTTATGAGCTTTTAGTTTCTCTAAGAATTTTAATATTAATTTTGGAAAGTAGCTTCTGGTAATAGGAGTAGACAGTAAGATATGTGAGGATGAGGTAGGAAGTACTGTTACTAAATTCCAGTTCATACATGTATTGCTTTATCCTAAACAAAGTATGTTTAAAACAGTTTCTGTAGTCTCTGGGTGGCTGGCTGTTAAAGTTCTCGCAGTAACACGTCTTTTTATGGTGTCTTCAAAATGAAGAGTACTCTTGATGCTACGGAACATCTCGCCAAATCGCAGAAGTTTTGAAACATGTTTATGGAAATGGTGCCCCTCATAAAACAAGCATTTTAAAGATGAGCTAGGAGATGGAAAGTGGCCAACCTGGACAACTGAAGAAACTGGGCTGAAGTCCCAAAGCTGTGGGACAGCACTGTGGAATGACTGTTGGTGCCATCAGCTACAGAATCTGGGGTCTCGCATGCTTCATGGTTTCAATTTTATGCAAGCATCTTGGCTTCAGTGAGTTTTTGGTTTAATTGCGGCCAAAACATTGCAGCTAATACAGTTGGCTCAAAGAGTTGATCTTTCCATTAGTCCTCTAAGCAAGATAGAAGCTAACAAGGACAGTTTTATGGGACTCCTCAGAGCAGGGGAAGAATCTTACTAATATGATGCAGAGAACAAATTCCGTCAAACACAGGATTATCATGAGGGTTTACTAAGAAGTTTTAGGGAAATTGAAAACTACATCGATGAGAAAAAGGCCAGGAAATTGTGCTGAGGAATGACTTCTCTGTCATTACAATGCACCTTCTGGGACATAAGCTTGGACATTCGTTATGTAGCGAGCTTATGTGCTCACTCGTTGCTGTTGACTCGATTCTGACTTATGCTGGCACTGTGGGGGTGTATACATTTTCCAAAGTACTGACACATCCTCCTTTGCATGGGGTAGATCTGTGTCATCTCCGAGGTAAAGAAAGAACCTTGCTTTCTCTATAGCTTTGCTCACAGAGTGATCAAATGTGTGTTTTCTTACCAACCTCATAAATGAAAACTACATGGGCAGTATGATTTTTAACTTGTATCTCTTGTTTGACCGAATTGGAGTATCTTTTCATGGAGGTAAAATTCGACTTTGTATTTCCTTTTGTGGCAATTGTCTGCTGGTACCTTTGGCTTGCTTTTCTGCTTGGTTTGTTGCTGTCTATTTTAGGAATGAAGTCTTAGCCTGTGATACAAGTTGCAAATATTTTTTAAACATTTTTACATTTTATGTCTCTCACTCTGAGTCTCTGCCCCACAATTCTCCACAGCTGATTTTTATTTTGCTGGACTAAACATCTTTTAATTGGTGGCTGCTAGAATTTTCGTTCTTGTTGGAAAGTTGACTTTCCTTATTGTAGGTGCAGAAAGGAGTTCTCCAGTGTTTGCTGGTAGTACTCAAATGGCTTTTTTGTTAACATTTGTACCTTGATTCATTTGGAATCTATCCTAGTTTAACAGGAAAAGTAAGGCTGAGCCCCGGTGGCGTAAGTGATTGAGTGCGGGACTGCGGCTGATGGGCTTGGTGGTTCAAATCCAGCAGCAGCTCTCAGGCTGGGTAGCTCCCACAACCACCAGAGGGGAGTGATGCCATAAAAAAAAATAATAAAAATAAATAATTTTAAAAAAACATGGAAAGTATAGAGCTAACTTAATTTTGTTATTTCTTAAGGCAGTGCAAAAATAATGTCTTTCAGAAAAATTAATACTAGTCCCAAGAAGGTGGAATTTAAAGATGCCCCAAATGTACAACTCTTCCAAAATGCTATACCATATCCTGATACCAACGACTAGGCCTACTCTTCGTGAATTTTCTCCTGCCCCACGGGTATGGCTGAGGCAGCATGTCACAGACCTCACAAAGTGTTAGTGTTGTGATGGGTGCTGGCTGTCCCCATTCCAAAGTTCAGAAGTCCATCAGGAGGATCCACCCCATCCAGAAGAGTAGGGAAACGGGTAAAATCACACCATGTAACAGACTGCCACTTGAGTCCTATGAACCAGTGGTCAGGTAGACAGAGACAAACCAGATACAGTCCCCTGACGATGCTCCCTCTTCTTACTGGTAGTGAGCAGACTCATTATTTCACTTTATACCCAGCCAGAAGGCCATGACAATTAACCTGGTAAACAGCTACTCCCAACGAAAGCTTGTAATTCAGTCATTGTCTCCTCCCCCCACTGCATACCCGGACCTATCAGAAAAACAATACTGTCCTCGAGTCATTTAATGAGCAGTCCTAACATTAAATATATATTTATGTATATTTCCCCCCAAGGTCCAGAAAATTGGCAGCTCTTGCAGAAGCCTTAAAGAAGGAATCCCTTACAAAGGCTGAGCTGGGATTGGAACTGGAAGAACTGGAGCAGGTGGCTCTTCTTGTCCAGGAGGAAGAAGCTGTCTTAGAAGCAATTGGCTCCATCTCCAGGCAGCAGACACCTTGCTCCAGTGATTCGGAGGCAAATGATTCGGAGGAATCAGACAGTGCCAGTGCCTCATCCTCCAGAAGCCAAGACACCAAGTCAGACCTAGATGAGTGCCTAGAGAATCAACCTAAGACAGGGCATTCTTTGCAGCAACCCCTTCTCGAAGGAGGCAGTGCCTTGCTGTCTGATGAAGGTGGACTTTGCAGGGGCCTGGGCCTCCTCATGTTGGAAAACTCTCGAGAGAAGTCATCTGCTCCTTCTCACACCCCTCTGATTGAGGAGCTTGGAGAGCAGCTGAGAACCACAGTGCAAGTTTCTCAGCTGGAAGGCTCAGGTGCTACAACCCCCCAATAGTTCCCAGGACAGAGGCAACCAGCAGGCACCAGCTAACTGACTCCGGAGTTCTGGTGGCTCTGTGGGCTAGTTATCCGGCCTGCTAACAAGGATGTCGGTGGTTAGAGCCTACTGGCTCCTCCTCAGGAAAAGGTGAAGATTGTCTGCCCTATAAATATTTGCAGCCTGGGAACCCCATGGCAGTTCTACTCTGTCCTAGAGGATCACATGGCAGCAGTGAGTTTTGGTCTTATTCACTGTCAAGAATTAATATCTGATTTGGTTTCATCTGTGAACTAGTTTTCCTTGTATTTAACTCTGTCCTTATTTTAGTATATACAATATTGGTTTTGGTCAGCTAATGTTTATATCTTTTGCTTCACTTATTGCAATTTTCAAAGTGAAAATCTAAATTGTTTTTGCCAAGATAAAACAAAGTATCAAAGCGATTAATATGTAGAATATGAAAATTGGGCTGAGCCCTGGTGGTGTAAGTGGTTGAGTGCAGGACTGCGTCCCGTGGGCTTGGCGGTTCAAATCCAGCAGTGGCTCTCAGGAGCAGCACTGAGTATTGCCCATGACCACCTGAGGCAGTGATGCCCAAAAAACAAAACAAAAAAAATGAAAATTAGCATTCTGACAGAATCTCTAGAATGTGGAATCCATTCACATTGGTAAGGATGTACTGGGCTAGACTTGACATAGAATGTACTTCACATATTGGCTAAGTGTTTAGACTGTTCACACCACGTGCAACCATCAGCACAGTCAAGACAATGGGCTCACCCTACCTGGGACTCAAGTTCAGTGCCCTTCCTGTCATAAGCTTAAGTTTGCATTTTCTACAGTCTGACCTAAGTGGAATCATGTAATGTATATATCTTGTTAGTCTTTTTCTTCCAAGCATAATTATTTTGAAATTCATCCATTCATCAAGAGGATTTAGGTTTGTTTGATTGCTGCACAGTATCTCCATTCACCTGTTTATGGACATAAATATTTGGGTGGTTTCCTGTGTTTGACTCTTACAAATAAAACTTTTATGAAACATTTGTGTACAAATCTTTGTGATGATAGGTCATGCCTGAGAATTTAATAACCAAGTCATCTGGTAGATCTCATGATTTTACTGTCAAATCTTACCCTTCAACTTTCCCCCTAATAACAATGCAGGAGCTTCTTAGTTCTTTCATAACCTTGCCACCACTTGTGATGGTCAGTCGTTTTAATTTTTACCACTCTACCAAAGGAATGGTGCAATGAAGTAAGTGTTGGATAGCTAACCACAAGCTGCTCTGCAGGAGAAATACTGGTCTAGTCGGATGCTTCCTCTCTCATTCAATATTTTGCCCATAGTATCAATACTGCAACTCAAGCTTTGAAATTTTTCAAACGTTGTCTGGGCCTGTGCCATACTCACAATTGTTCTTTTGCTTGAACCCATTGTTGCAGCCCCAGTGTCAATCCATCTCTTTTTTGCCGCTCCCCTACTTTACTAAGCATGACTTAAGACAGGAACTAGTCTCACCCAACAGCCTGTCCAAGGTATGTAAGACCAAGTTTCACCATCCTTACCTCTAAGGACCACTCTGGCTGTACTTATTCCAGGATAGATTGGTTTGCCCTTTTAGCGGCCCTTGGGAATTTTCAATATTCTTCTCCAGCACCACAATTCATATGCATCAATTCTTAACTGTCACACACATATGAGACAATAGAAAATGCATATGATGCAATTTACCTAATGTGCCTTTTGATTTCACAAGGTTCTTGACAACTTTGACCTGTCAGTTTATCAGTTGTGGGGATTTTGGTAGTCTTCACCTTGAGTCATAAACCATAATGAAGGCTGATTGTTTGATCTTCCTCAGCAAGTACTTCAAGTCCTCTTCACTTTCAGCAAGCAAGATTATTAATGCATATCTCAGGTTGTTAACTAGCCTTCCTCCAGTCCTGATGCTACATTCTTCATATAATCCAGCTTGTCTGATTGTTCGCTCAGCATACAGACTGCAGAGGTATGGTAAGAGGATACAACCCATTGCATACCTTTCCTGATTTTAGTTTTTGTTTTTTGGGGCATCACTGCCCTCTGGTGGTGGAAGTAGGAGGCCCAACCTTTGCTCCTGTGGAGCTGGAATTGAACCTCCATCCCAGTGGGCCACAGTCCCGCGCACAACCACTACGCCACCGGGGCTTAGCCCTCCTTTCCTGATTTTAAACCATGCAGTATTTCCTTGTTCTCACAACTGCCTCTGGTCCCTGTGCAAGCTCTTCATGAATACACTGAAGTGTCTTGGAATTTCCATTCTTTTCAAGACTAACCCACATGATAAATTGCTTTTGCATATTCAATAGAACATAAGTAAATCTATGGAGACAGTAACTGGGCTAGTGATCCCTAGAAAGTATGACAGAAGAGGTTGGGATCATTATTGAAGCTAATAATGATGAGGCCCAAATTGAAGAAAATGTTCTATAATTGATTGTGGTGATGATTGGGCAACTCTATTTGATGTGATTGAACTATTGAATTGTGTGATATGTGATTTGCATGCCTTTAAAAACAAGGGGAAAAAAGACAAACACAACATCTTTCTAGTAGTTCTGCTTTTAACCAAGATCCATCTGACATCAAAATATCTTATTCCATGTCCTCCTGTGAATCTGTCATGAATGCTAAAAACTTCCCGTAAATATTCTGCTGCAAACATTATTGGATGATCTTCAGTAAAATTTTACTTGCATATGATATTATATTTTTCTATTTGCATATTCTGTTGAGTCACCTTTCTTTGGAATGGGTGAAATCGGGATCTCTTCCAGTCAGTTGGCTAAGTAGCTGACTTCTAAATTTCCTAGTGTAAAGGAGTAAGTGCTTCTAGTGCTTCATCAATCTATTGAAAACACCCATTCCTGGAGCCTTGTTTTTGGCTAATACTTTCAGTGCAGCTTGGACATTTTCCTTCAGCCTCATTAGCTCTTTTTCATTTGCTACAGTGGTGTAATCTCAACTAGGTCTTTTTGGTACAGTGACTGTGTTTTCTTTCCACCTTCTGATACTTACTCCATCACTCAATATTTTGCCCATAGAATCAATACTGCAACTCAAGGCTTGAAAATGTTCAAGTTTAAGATGGGGTGACTATGTTCACTCCTTTGATTTTTTTCACTCTAGGACTGTGCACATTTCATTGTAATTTATTTTGACTTCTCAAGCTGCCCTTTGAAATTTTTTGTTCACTTTTATCCGTGTGCCTAGGTACTCTGAATAAGAGAAAGTTTCAGAGTCTCTTCTGGCATCCACTTTGACTCCCGTCCCCCCACCCTTTCCTGTCTTTCTTCATGAGTGATGCTCTTGAGTCCTCTCATTGTTCATTAGGTCTTCTGTCATTAGTGTTCAGGGCAGCAAATCTATTCTTGAGATGTTCTCGAAATTCAGGTGGGGAAGATGCAAGGTTATATTTTGACTCTAGAGGACTTTTAATTTTCATCTGCTTCAACCCAAATTTGCATATGAACAATTAGTGGTTTGGTCAGCCCCTAGTTCCTGATATCAAACTTCTCCATCATCTCTGCCCACAAATGTAGTCAGTTTGATACTTATGTATTCCATCTGGAGAAATCCATGTATTTAATCACCTTCATTTTGTTGAAAAATATTTTTGATGAAGACGTCGGTTTTGCAAAAATTTTATCATCTCTAGTTTCATTTTTACCACGAAGACATTTTTCTACCTTCTGTTACTTTCTCTTTGTTTCCAACTTTTGCATTCTAATGGCCAATGGATATCAGTCCATCTTGATTGTTAGTTTGATCGATGTCCAATAGAAGTTCTTGGTAGAATTCTTCAACTTCTTCCTCACTAGCTTTCCTTGTTGGTACATCAATTTGAATAATAGTTGTTTTGACCAGATTTCGTTGAAGGTGGATCAATATAATCCTATCACACAGCATTGTACTTGAAGATCTTGTAATGTCCTTCGGATAATGAATGCAGTGCTCTTACTCTCAACTGTATCATTCCCAGTACATTTCCTAATGCAAAATACCCAATGTCCATCCACTCCAGCCCATTAGCACATAGAATATCTATCTTTATGTAGTCCATTTCACTTCTGATATTTTCTAGTTTTCCTAAATTCATATTTCTTACATTTCAAGTTCTTATTAGTCTATTTATGCAACTATTTCTTCCTAACTTTGTGTCCCATCAGCAAATGAAGATCCCGAAGGCTCCATTCCCACAGGTTTTGCCTCATTCACATCACCATGTTTCACTGTGTTTGAGAATGCAGCGTCGCCTTAGTCCTATTTTTAGTGTTCCCTGTTCAGAGAGGCCCATCCTCTCTGGCACTATCTCCAAGACTGTTCTGCTTCCAATCATTGGGCTTTGGTGTTGTGCCTTGGACATCTTTACATTACCCTTGTTCCTTTGTTACAACAGTTACGTTACTTGGAAATCGTTGGAACCCAAGATCTCAGTTTCCCAATTTTTTTTCTTCCAGAAGTGTATAATGTTAGGCTCTATTACTATGTCTGTGTGATCAATCTTAAGTTATGTTTTGAGTTCATTTTTCATTTGAATATTTTGATGACATTTGTTGAAAATGACTGCCTTTTCTTCTGTGAATTGCTTTTGAACCGTCACCAAAACCCAATTTTGATCAAAACCCCTATTTTTTGTGGATTTATTTTTAGAAATTTTATTGCTTTCATCTACGTGCCTATCCTTTTACCCTTTGGCTGTAGATCAGTTTGGAGAGAATTGACACCTTAATTTTAATAGAGTTTTCCAGCCCATCCATGTATTCTAGTCCTCCATTTATTTAGATCTTTAATTCTCTCAAAAATGCTTTATAGATTTCAGTGTAGGTTTCTTTTACATCTTTTATATCAGATTTATCTTGAGTCATTGTTTGATGCAATTATGCAATTACAAAAATCAATTTTTTAAATCATTTTATTGGGGGCTTGTATTGTGTCAGGCACATTTGTATGTTTGTTGCCCTCATCATTCTCAAACCATTTGCTCTCTACTTGAGTCCTTGGTATCAGCTCCTCATTTTCCCCCTCCCTCCTGAGTCCTTGATAATTTATTATTTTTGTTTTGGGGGGGGGACATCACAACCCTCTGGTGGTGGGAGTAGGAGGCCCAGCCTTGCTGCTGGATTTGAACCTCCAACCCACTGGGCCGCAGTTCCACGCACAACCACTGCACCACCGGGGCTCAGCCCCTATAAAGTATTATCTTGTTATATCTTAAACTGTCCGACGTTTTCCTTCACCCCAGAGAGGAGGCTATATATGTAGATCCTTGTAATCAGTTCCCCCTTTCTAACCCACCTTTACTCTACCCGTTGAGTATCACCACTGGTCCTGAAGGGATCATCTGTCCTGGATTCCCCATGTTTCCAGTTCCTATTCATACCAGTGTACCTCCTCTAGTCTAGCCAGCATTATAAGATAGACTTGGAATCATGATAGTGGGAGGCTGCGGGGTGGGAGGAGCATTTAAGACTAGAGGAAAGTTACATGTTTCATCGTTGCTACACGGCACCCTGACTGACTCGTCCCCTCCCTGGGACCTTTCTGTAAGGGGATGTCAGTTACCTATATATGAGCTTAGGGTCCCCAATCTGCACTCCCCCTCATTCACAATGATAAGATTTTTTGTTCTTTGATGCCTGAGACCTGATTCCTTTGACACCTCATGATCACACAGGCTGGTGTTCTTCTTCGATTCTTTGTTGCTACAGAAATCATTTATTTTTATGAATGACCATCATTCTTATCTTTGGTCTTGTGGATATTATGTGTAGGTTTTCTTCTGACTGCTTTTTAAGTATTACCTCCATCGTTAGTGCTGAGCAATTTATTTGTGATATACCTTCATGTAATTTTCTTCATATTTCTTGTGATTGAAGTTTGTTGGTTTTCTTGGATCTTTACATTTATAGTCCTCTAAAATGTGAGGAGTTAGACTATTTTCTTTTTTACTGATTATGACAATTTTATTCTGTAGAAAATTTTAAACTAAATTCTACTTGGCAAAAAAAAGACCTCAGTAGTGTTATCAGGAAATAATATTGGCAACGCCAATAATAGATATCGAGCTAATGTCCCCAGTTTGTAGAGTTTCTAGAAATAGATGAGAAAAAATATCTAATATTAACCGAAAAAGAAGATTCTCTCAAAGAAAGCTCTCCCAAGATCTGCTTCAAGTAAAAAAGTAATACAGAATAGCAAGCATAGCGTATGCTTTTTTGTACAAAATAAGAAAGATACACATCTGTTTGCATATGTAGCCTGTGTTTGTGTACATAAATGTGTAATTTTAGAAAATATATTAATCACTTTATGTAATCTGTATATCATACAGTTCAATAGTTTAAACATTAAAAAGTGTTTTATGATGATCATCTTCAATTTTAGAACTTTTCTTCTTGTGTTCATTATTACTAGTTTCCCATTTCCCCCAACCTCCCCTGCCATAACACTCAGGAACTGTGAATCTAATTACTGTCTTGAGATGTTTCCATCCTGGATTCCATAGAAAGAACAACCTATGCAATTCCTTTTAGTTGCTATTGAGTTGATCCTGACTCTTAGCAGCCCATGGGTGCATGGTGGAACCATGGGTTGTATCAATTTATTTTCCTCTTCATTTAGAATACTTGTTTTCTCTGCTGCTTTCAATGCCCTGTGGCCTTGGCTTAGATGGATGCCTCATATTGTGAATATTATGCTGGGTGGGTGCTGCATATGTACTCTAATCCACGCTCCTTTGTGTGGAGTTGCAGTTAAGTCACTTGGAATTAGTTGAAAGGTCTAGGTCTTGGTTTTGTCATGTGTTAGGGCTGCAGGAGAATTCCATGTAGGGCAATTATTTCCCAACACTGAGGCAGGACCTTCTGAGCACTCGGCCATGTGCCATGTGAGTTACGAGTTGCTCCTCTAGGTGCAGGGATGGGTGCTCTACCTGGCCCTGTGTGAGGGCTGCCTTCTGGGGTGGTTCCCCTGCCTCAGATAGTAGCTACCTCACTTGTGTGCCTAATCAGTCATTTCTGTCTGGGTTTGCCCAGACAACTGCTCTCTGCAGTTTCCTCCTCTCTGGCACACTGCCCTGTGAACTCTAGCTGCCATTATTCCCCCAAAACTCAGTTGTGTCTGAGATTAAAGCCCATCAGGTTCCGCCTGAGTTCTCTCCTTACACAACCGAGAAAGTCCTTCAAAGCAGTAAGTGGGGCCATCATAGGCTCACCTTGTTTGTTCCCCATCTGTCCATCTGTATCCTGGACTTTTGTAACCTGTGGTCCAGGGACTTGAAAACCATTGAGAAGGTAAGTTCCTAGGAAGCAGGATGTGTGTTTTGGTTTTTTCCCACTGAACCTTCAGGGCCTCTTTTCTCTGTGCGCCATCAATATTGGTTGAATGAGTGAACAAATGAATTAAAGTCAGTTTTCACAGAGGGAGGGAATGAAATGAAACCTGTTAAATAGTAATTTCAATAGCATTTTATTTCAAGAAAGCTATTTCATGTCCAAAGCTTGGGGGCATTGAAATTTCCAGGGTAGATTCCAGTTCTTATGAGCGTGTTGGTTGGGAAGCCTCCACCATCTGCCAGGCGTGCTCACACTGGGCACCGACTCAGCTTCTTCAGAATGTGCATCACCCTGCCTCAAACTCCAAGACTGTCAGAACCCGTGTAACCAATGCAAAGCTACCCCTCCTCAATACGGGCAGCCAATGCAAAGCTAAGCCTCCATTGCAGAGAACCCTGGGACTCCCTGACTCTACATCTACTAAGCACAAGTTGCCCAAATCAACTTGTCTAGGAGGGTGCTTCAAAACAGTCATTGAAAAATAGAATGACATTGTAATGGAATTTTCCATGAACTTTAAAAAACCCTAGTAAGATAGTAAAGCCCTGAGGTTTTCTTAGGAATCACTGTGATGAAATTATCTTGAGTAGAGAAGCTTACAACACCTTTAGAGGCTAAGCAAGTGGGAGAACTTCCAGGAAGATGGTGACCGAGTAACACATACCTGAGGTACTTCACAGAGATCAGTACAAGAGAGTTACTAAGAGGGAGATTACACTCTGCCAGGTCACAGAGTCACCGAGTCATAAAGATAGGTAGGCACGTATCCACTAGGTTTTGAGGGGCCCAGGGCTTTTGGCTAACCACAGTGGAGGACGGCTAGGGTTTGACCTTAGCCCCACCATTGTTACCAGCCTGAATCATTTGGAGTTGGGGCAGGAACTTTATCTCAGCACAGCCACAGCCACAGCACAGCACACCACCTCAGAGCAGAGTTTACACCCCTCCAAGTCTCATGATCAGGGATCAGGGTCCAGCTATATTGTTATTCTTGTTTCCCTCACTTCTCTCTGTCCCGCCACAGTCTCAGCAGGCTGAGGGGTTGTTTTTTTTTTAACAGTTTTCTCTTCCTTTTTCTCTTAACACCACTGCCAACCTCCAGACCAATACCCTAAGACATTTTTGCCGGCCCTTCACCCAGCTGGGAGCTCTCCTCACCCTGCAGTATAACCTGAGGCTGGGAATCCCCTACCTGCCCTCTGCCAAGGAATATCCTGTCCAACTTCTTCCAGAGAAATTCTGCCTGCTCACCCTTTGCAGTGCTTGACACTTGGCTGAGAAATCTCACCTACCTTCTTTGAGGAAAATCCTGCCTGGTGGCTGGTGGAGCTCCTATCCATCCACTGTGGTCCCACATGACTGAGGGAAGTAACTTCCACTTGCCTTAATGCCCCACACAGCCTAACACAGCTCAGCCAACACTTGCCAATGTTCCACACTGCTGTGGGACCCTCTGACCACCTCATCAGTGATCTCCCTGACCAGGGAAAATTTTCCCACCATTCGAGGTGCTCTACACCAAAGTGGGCAACCCATTAGCCTTCTCTGGCACTCATTGCAGTGGACACCCCCATCACTGCTTCTTGTGAGATCACCTAGTATAGCATTATCCTCATAGTCCCGTAACCCAATTAGCGACTCCTAAGGAGACTGTCCAACTTGCCCTCCAAATAGCAGAATAATAGTTGACTAGGGAAAGAGTGAAGTCACAGGAGGATAAAGTAGTAGGCCATTTCCTTAATGAAATGAGCTGCAAGCAGTTCAAAGAAGCATTCCTACAAGTCTCCCAAAGAAAGCCAATGCTCTTCGACTCCCTGGAAAATGGCACTTCGCTCCTCTAAAACAGCACAATGCAAATAGCAATCAGCCCCAACGACCTCAACAAAAAAGGAGAAACAAAAGGCAATGGTAGAAGATGTCCTGAACCTACCAATGTGCACAATTTTCAGAATGCTGCTTGGAGTCATACAGGATATGAGGGAAACAATAAAGAAAAAAAAGAAATGGTAGAGGAGATGAAGTCCATACACAAAGGGAAATACAAGAGCTTAGGGATGAGATAACAAAAGTCAGTAGCAAACTCACGGACTTTGCGAATTGAATGGAGGAGGCAGAGAACCACACCAGTGACCTAGAGGACCAAACAGATTTTTTAAAACTTGAACAAAAATCTAATAAAATCACCAGAGAAGCTGAAGAAAACCTAAGGGCTATGTCTAATGCTAGGAAGTGGAACAACATCGAATAATTAGATTATCAAAGGAAGATAACGAAGAAGTCATCTGTAACAATAGGGAGAAATTCTTGGAGGAAAACTTGCCCAGCTATAAATGAATGAAAAACAGGCAACCATTCTGGAGGCTGAAAGAATACCAGCTACAATCCCAAGAAGTCACCAAGGCACATAATAGTTAAACTATCCAACTTTGAGGACAAGGAGAAAATCATGAGAGCAGCTAGGGAAAAACAAGCAATCACATATAGAGGTTCCCAAATAAGAATATGCACAGACCAATTAGCAGACACTATGAGGAAAAGGAGAGAGCAGAGTAATATATTCAAAATATTGAAGGAAAATAATGCAATCCCAAGAATACTCTATCCAGCCAAATTATCTGTCAAGATATATGGAGAAGAGTCTTCCCAGACAAGGAAAAACTCAAAGAATATGTTAGAGGAAACTCAGCACTACAAAATATCCTTGCTCACCCAGTATGGGAAGAAGAATAGTACTCATCAAGCATGAATAAGAGATCACCACATAGAACAACCCCACCCAGAGACTAACAAAGATAAATCAGTCCCTTAAATAGCATTGGCTTAAGGCTGGGAAGAAGTCAAGAATGAACCACACACACATGCACAACACACTGAATAGAAAGGGAGGTAGGGAAACATCCAACACAAAAGGCATAACATGATATCATACAGTCCACAAATGGAGATAATAACTCTAAATATCTATGGATTGTACTCAGGTATCAAAAGACTGAGGCTAGCAGATTGGCTTAGAAGACAACTCATCAATCTGCTACCTACAGGAGATACACCTCAAGACTATAGACAAATTAGACTGAGAATCAAAGGCTGGAGAAAAGTATACCAAGCAAAAATCAATTTTAAAAAAAGTGTTTGCAATCCTAGTCTCAGATAAAATTGACCTCAAAGTGCAAACCATAAAAAAAGATAGGGAGGGACACTATATTATACTCAAGGGAACGGTAGGCAAAGAACCACTTTAAGCATATTTTAACATGTTTTAAACATTTTAAACATATATTCTCCAAATGAGATACCTACTGAATAGGTCAACCAAATGCAACAAAAGATGTACAAAGAAATCACAGCCTGAACGATTATAGTAGGTGACTTCAATACACCACTCAACTGAGAAAACTAGATCACAGGGAAAGAAACTCAACAAGGAGGCTGGAGATTTACACACTACAATTAGACAATTTGACCTCATAGATATTTACAGAGCTTTTCATCCAAATACCAAAAAAAATTACATTCTTTTCGAGCTCACATGGCACAAATTTGAAGATAGACCACATGCTGGGGTATAAGGCGAATCTACATACATTTAAGTACATTGATGCCATACAGATCTCTCTCTCTCTCTCTCTCTCTCTCTCTCTCTCTCTCTCTCTCTCTCATTACTGTACTATAAGACTGGAAATCTACAACAGGAAGATGAAAATAAGAGCAAACAATTGGAGGATGAATAACTCTATTGCAAAAGGAGTGCATCCTAGCCCATATCCGAAATGAAATTAGGAAATTTCTAGAAACCAATGAGAATGAGAACACAATATGCTAAAATTTATGGGACACAGCAAACACAGTTATCAGAGGAAGTTTCATAACACATGAACACATGAAAAAGGAAGAGAGACATGATTGATGTACTGGCACAAAATTTACAACAACTAGAGCAGAGTCAACAGGACAATACTACTAATAGCAAAAAAAGAAAAAGAAAAATCAGGGTTGAGATTCAGGAGAAGGAAAATAAGAAAACAATGGGAAAATTAATGCTGCTAATAGTTGGATCTTTGAAGGATAAACAATCGACACACTGCTGGCAAACCTAATCAAAGATAGGAGTGAACAAATTTCAATAGCAAGGATGAGGAATGAAAGAGGAGGGGGGATATTACAACAGACTGAATGAAATCAAAAGGATAATTACACAGAATTAAATCAAAAGAATAATTACACAGTACTACAAAGGACTGCATTCCAATGAATTCAACAACTTGGAAGACATGGACAAATTCTTGGAAAGGCAATCCACAATGGACATCAAGGAACTCAAAACACTCATAGCAATAGAAGAAATAGACAAGGTTATCAAGGGACTACCAACAAAAAGATTCCCTGGGCCAGATGGCTTCACAGGAGAATTCTACCAAGCATTCAGGGAAGAGCTGACACCAGTCCTACACAGAATCTTCTAGAATATAGAAAAAGATGGCAAACTCTCGTACTCTTCCTATGTAGCTAGTATAACCCTGATACCAAAACTGGGCAGGGATCCCGCAAGATTTGAGAACTACAAACCAATATCCTTAATGAAATTTGATGCAAAAATCCTTAACAAAGTACTAGCCAATAGAATACAAAAGTATATTTTAAAAAATTCACCATGACCAAGTGGGGTTCATACCCACAGGGGTGGTTCAACATATGAAGGACCATTAGTATCATTCACCACATTGACATGAAAAACTATAAGAATCACATGATAATATCAATAGATGCAGAGCAAACATTCAACAACATGCAACACCAATTTCTGTTAAAATGCCTGGATTTTTAATTTCAGGGAAAAATTGTTTTTATTCTTTACTTTCATAATTATCAATATATATAACAACCAAAATATACTAAAAATATAAATATATTTTTGATACCAGATACATTTTAATTAAATGTATCTAATTAAATGTTACATCATAAAATGTATGTAATTAAATGTTACGAAAATATCATGCTTGGTTTTAGAGGGTTAGGTCACCCAAGAAGATAGGAATGGGAGGAAAACTCTTCAAGATAATACAACTTACATATAAAAAACCAACAGCCAATGTGGTAGTCAATGGAGAAAAAAATGAATATAATCTCAGTGAAAAAGGGGACCAGACAAGAATGCCCCTTTTGCCCACTTTTATTTAACATTGTACTGGAGGTTTTAGCCAATATTATAAGGCAAAGAAAAGACATCATTCACCTGGGGAAAGAAGAGTGAAACGATCATTATTTTCAGATAATATGATTTTATATGTAGAAAATCCCAAAAATGACACAAGGGGAGTACTAGAAGCAATAAAGGTATAGGACAGAGTGGCAGGATACAAGATCAACGAACAGAAGTCTATCAGACTTCTGATATACACATCAGATGAGACCACAGAAGAGGAGATGAAAGCGCAGTACTCTTCACAATACTCAAGGACAAATTAAAATATCTAGAAATATACCTGACTAAAAGAACAAAAAATTTATTTAGGGAAAACTACAGAACACTATTACAAGAAAGCAAGAGTGACCTCAACAAATGGAAGAATATCCCATATTTGTGGATTGGAAGACCCAATAAAGATGTCAGTTCTGCCCGAGGCACTATATAAATTTAATGCAATCCCGATACAACTACCCTTATTTTTCTTCAAAGAAATGGAAAAACTGATTACCAACTTCATCTTCAGAGGGCAGAATAGCAGAGAACTCCTCAAGAAGGACACAGTGGGAAGGCTTACTTTACCTGACTTTAGCACATATTATACAACCACAGGGTCAAAACCATAAAGTGTTGGTATAATGACAGCTACTCAGACCAATGGAAAGGTACTGGAAAGCCAGAAATAAAAGCATCAGCATACAGACAACTGATCTTTGATAAGGGCCCGAAAGTATCAAATGGGAGGCAGATGCTCTCTTCAACAAGTGGTGCTGGCAAAAAATGGATATCTATCTGCAGAAAAATGAAACAAGACCCTTATCTCACTTTATGTACAAGAATAAACTCAAGGGAAAAAAAAAAAGAATAAACTCAAGGTGGATCACAAACCTGTGGCAAACCCCCAAACTATTGGGGCCATCAATGAGTGAATTGGGACTAACCTGAGAAATTTGACTTAGGGAATTCATAGGCTATCAGAAATAGTGAAGGACACACACACAGAGGAGGCAAAAATTGACAAGTGGGAGAGACTGAAGGTAAAACACCTGTGTACCTTGGGGGAAGCAGGGTGGTAGGGGGAAAATGAGGAGATAATACCAAGGACTTAAGTAGAAAGCAAGTGTTTTCAGAATGATGACGGCAACAAATGTACAAATGTGCTTGACATACGATGGACGTATGGATGGATTATCATAAAAGTTATATAAGCCCCCAATCAAATGATTAAAAAAAAAAAAACACCCCTTACATCAAAAGAATTCACCAAGAGAGTAAAAAGAGACCCCATGGATTGGGAAAATATGTTTAGCAATGACATATCAGACAAAGACCTTATTACTAAAATCTACAATACTTTGATAGCTTCCCAAAAGGAAAAAAAACTAACTTCCTACTGAGGAGGTGGACAAAGGACCTGAACAGAAGTTTCATAAGGGCAGAAATCTGAATGGTCAATAAACATATTAGAAAATGTTTGTGATCATTAGCCATAAGAGAAATGCAAATTAAAACAACTATGACATACCAACAAAGATAGCCCAATTAAAAAAATCAGAAAGCAACATGTGTTAGAGGGGCTGTAGTGAGACAGGAACTCTCATTCACTGTTTGTGGACCTGTAGATATGTACAGCCACTATGGAAATTGGCTTGTTGATAACTAAACTAGATGGAAATCGACCTACCATAGGACCCAGCAATCCCCCTACTGGACATATACCCAGAAGAGGCAAGAAACAAACCATGGCCAGACATCTGTGCTCCAGTGTTCATTGTGGCACAGTTCACAATTGCAAGGAGTTGGAAACAACTCAAATTTCTATCAATAGATGAATGGATTAAAAAACTGTGAATAAAGGAAAGAATGGGGGGGGTAAAGGGTTCAAATACAGACATGTACATAGGTGCATATATTTATATGTGACGATGGGGAAATAGACCAAGGAGCATATACTTATAGGGTTAGTAGTAGGATAGTAGATGGGCATTGGACCTCCACTCAAGTACTTCCTCAGTGCAAGAACATTTTGTTCTATTAAATTGACATACCATGGTGCTCACCTTCCTGACACGATCACTAAAGACATTTGTGTGCATAAGCAAAGGTGATGAAGAAAGCTGATGGTGCCCAGCTATCAAAAGATGTAGCGCCTCGGGTCGTAAAGGCTTGAAAGTAAACAAGCGGCCATCAAGCTCAGAAGCAACAAAGCCCACATGGATGAAGCACACCAGCTTATGGGACCACGAGGTGTCAAAGGGATCAGTTATCAGGCTTTAAGAACTGAAAATCATAACATTGCCAGCTCACTTTCCTGATATGATCACTGATGACAAATGTGTGCATAAGTAAATGTGGTGAAGAAAGCTTATGGTGCTTGACTATCAAAAGATATAGCATCTGGGTCTTAAAGGTTTGAGTAAACAAGTGACCATCCAGCTCAGAAGCAACAAAGCCCACATCGAAGAAGCACACCAGACTGTGTGAACATGAAGTGTTGAAGGGATCCAGTGTCAGGCATCAAAGAACTAAAATTACATAATTATAATTAAGGGGGAGTACAGATTGGGGACCCAAAGCCCATAAATAGGTTAAGCGACATTCTCTTACAGAGGGGTTGCAGGGAAGAGATGAGCCAGTTAAAGTATGGTGTAGTAAAAATTAAATATGCAACTTTCCTCTAGTTCTTAAATGCTTCCTCCCACCCACTATCCTGCTCTCGGTTCTACCAGACAAGTCCGGCTAGAGCAGGGGATATACACTGGAGTCAGAAACATGGGGAATTTAGGATAGATGTTCCCTCAGGACTAGTGGTGGGAGTGGTGATACTGGGAGGGTAGAGAGATGGTGGAGTAGAAAAGGGGAACCAATTTCAGGGATCTACATATAATCTCCTCTCTGGGGCACGGACAACAGGGAAGTGAGTGAAGGGACATGTTGGACAGTGTACGATATGAAAAAGTAATAATAATTTGTAAATTATTTAGGGTTCGTTGGGGAAAGGGCAGGAGAAGGGAAGGAAATATGGGGAGCTGGTACTGGGGGCCTAAGTGGAGGGAGGATGTTTTGCGAGTGATGATGGCAACAAGTATGCAAATGTGGCCTGCATATAAATGATGTATATATGGATCATGATGGGAGTTGTATAATCCCCCAATAAAATTATTCATTTAAAAAAAAAGGGAGGGGAAAAGAGAAGGGCTCAAGTGGAAAATATTTGGAAATGAAGATGGCAACATGTGTACAAATATGTTTGATACAAATGATGTATTGAATGTTATAAGAGCTGTAAGAACCCCCAATAAAATCATTGAAAAACAAAACTGTGGTACATACATATAATGGAGTACTACACATAGCTAAAAAGCATTGATGAATGCATGAAGCATATTGCCACATGGAAGAACTGGAGAAAATCATGATAAGTGAAGTCAAGCTCAAAAGGACAAGTACAACATGAGTCCACTGAGGTAAGCTTAAAAAAATGCAAACATTCCTGGGGTGAGGTACAGATAGTATGACAGAGGTCAGATCAAATGCAGGGATACATATGGTAGCCAACTTAAAAGGAGGAAGGAAAGAATAAAAGAGAACTGGCTAGCGGGAGAACAGGGCACTGACCCACCCAAGGGAAGGGTATTGAAAAAGGAACCAGACTTCAACCTGATGCTCCAAGATGTGAATGCAACATACCAGCATGAAACGGAACCAGTACAGAAGTCTGAGGGGCTGGTCCAATCTGAAACACATGGACAGATGTCCCTCTCCCCAGAAGAATTTACTTCAGAGGACATCACTGAAGCTGCAACTCAGGGAGAGGGATATGTCTGATCACACAGGAGCAAATAAAGGGGGAGGAAGAGAGAGTGCAGCACATCCTGGTCCATCAAGCCTTGAGGACGATCTCCCTGCTCAGAGCAGCCAATGTCAGAGAGCACCATATGGCTGGCCCCACTATGAGAAACAACATCCTTATAGGGGTAACACTGGAGACACAGTGTGGGAATTCTGTCTGATCTGACCCCACCACATCAAAGCAAAGCACTAAGGCTGTCCAATAGAACAGCAAGGGGAGCAAAGCAAGGAAGTTCCAAGGGAGGATCCCAAATAGACTTTGAGCCAGGGCGTGCACCCTGTCAAATTTGATCAGAAAACACTCCTGACGTCAACAAACAGACCTTGAACTATTTATAGGCTTTCTTTTTATTTTTTTTGGGGGGGGAGGGGCGGCGCTGATTTTTTTTTTTTTGTTATTGCTTTGTTTTCTTTTTTTTTTTTTCTTAAAAATCATTTTATTGGGAACTCATACAGCTCTAATCATAATGTATACATACAATCATACATACGTTGTGTCAGTAGTTACATCTTTTCTGGGGTGGGGTGGGGTTCTTTTTTGTTTTTTTGATTTGGGAGAAGTTTTATAGGGCAAGCAAGCTTAGGCAATTAGCATATCGTGATCTTCATAATTAACAAGTGAATGGCAGCACAGCTGCAAGTCAGGCTTCAGAGGCCAGGGCTGTTTACAGTTACAAAGGCGACAAACTACAAACCCCAGGCAACAAACTGCAACAAAGTTCAGGCATATCCAGCCTGTAGCCAGGTCAAGCATGTCCGGGCTAGATGGCTCCTGACAGGTCCCCCTTTTTTATTTTTTCAAGTAATATCCTCCCGGGAACTCTGCCTGTCTTAGGTTGTCAGGACACACACTCAGTCCTTACCTGTCATCGGTCAATGGCCTTCTAATGTCACCATGCTGTCTTAGGTTGGTAAAGAGTGCTCCTGATCTAGTACACTTTACAGCCATAGAAAACCAAATCTTCCTCAAGAGAAGTGACTAATTTTGAACCGCAGAGCTTGCAGTTTGGTAACCTAATGCAGAACCATTATGTCACCAACAAAAATAACCAAACCAAGCTCACTACCATAGAATCATTGCTGACTCACGGTGACCCCGGGGGTTTCCAAGACTGTAACAGTTTAGGGGAGTAGAAAGCCACTCTATCCCCTGGAGCTGTTGGTGGTTCCCAGCTGCAGATCGCAGTCCAACGTGTAACCACTGCACTCCACTACTGAGGCAGGGAGCCGTTAAATGATGCTCATGTGCATTAGGGACAACGTGTGTAAGCCCTTGAATCCCAGGACCCTTCCACAGTATTTCCCTTACCCTCTTTGTTCAGGTGCTAAGGCTTTATTCTATCACATCTCTTTAAGATGAGTGAAGAGCATTCTACCTGATCTGTAACCCAAAACAAGGCCAATGGCATGCTGCCTTTTGTTGGCTCAAACCCACACCTGCCAAACAAATTTGGGAGCTCCTGTACCAAGGAGGAGGAGCCCTGTCGTGCAAAGGCCTACTACCCCATAGGTTGGAATGCATGTGCCGCTCCAGGCGAGAAAAGACCTGGCTATTGGATCCAGTAGAGTTTAGCATAGCAAACAGTTCTGTTCTGGCATCACTGTGAGCCACAACCAGTTGGTGGCACTGTTTGAGTTTCCTAAGAATCTTCACTGATGGGAGAAACATCATCGGGTGAAGAACAGGGAGGAGCCCTGGGTGATTGCCCAGTCTCAGCACTGGGGAAAGAACCCAGGCTTCAGGCTAAGATTCAGCGCCCTGGCAGAGTTGAGATTAGCCCATAAAGGGCATGACAACCACCGACCGTTTTTAAACTTCTTGAACTCAAGACCACAACACTACGTTTCCTGCAAACTATGTGTAGGTTTGGAAGATTGTCTGTTCAAAATGCTGTTTATAACAACTGGTAAGCAGCAAGCCAACATAAGGTGTCATTACTGTTATCTAACTTCCCAGAACCTAACAGGAATGGATTCAACCACCTGGGCAACAGGGGGAGCCGAGACTCTGAATGTGTGAGTAATCCCTGTTAATCACTTCAGAACGTGTTAGTGGTAAAAGTCTACACAGTTCAGCAGATTAGATAGAAATATTAATTATATCTGTGAATCACAGTAGGCCTTATCTGCCGAGTTTGCATAATCATTGACCTATTTTTTTCTGTCCCCTCTCTTTTCTCTCTCCTATTAGCCTCAAAGAATAATGCCAGGCTTAACGGTGGGCACACTGCATTGAGGTGCCTGTAACTAGGCTGGTATCATCTTTCACTGGCACAAGATTAATTTACAAATGAGGCAGGGCAATGTGAGTGGGATGAACAGCTGGGAGGTGGCTTTCACACCTGCTGGTGAAAAATCCATTCGGTTTGTAGAGATCAAGTTCAGTTACCAAGAGTTGAGGGAGAGGAGAAAAAAGACCTCATTCTCTCCCTTCTAAGCTTGTCTGAAAACCAGCCTATTGGAGCAGAGGGGCTCCTGGGCATCTGCTTTGTGTTGGAGAGGTGTGTATGTGTGATAACTGGAATGCGACCCAGTTAGTTAACGGTGCCCAAAGCAGACTCCTTTCAGAGAAATAGAAGGGAGTTAACAATATAAGAACAAACTGTACCAAAGCTTCAGAACATATTAATTATGAAAGATTGCAAGATTCAGAACTGCCCTGGTGTACAAAATCGTCTGTATGCTCTGTGCCAGGTGAAACCATGCTTGCTGCATTACCTCCCACCCCACCCCCCACCCCCTGACTGCTCAGTCAGCCATCACCATGAAAGCAAATCAAATCTTGTGAAAGTCTCTCTTTAACATCATTTCATCGCAGCAAGGGAGGGAACTTTTGTTTGTGGCCAACTCTCTTTCCTGTTCGTTTTCTGAAGGGATTACATAGAGTTTCAATCCATAACAAATGAGGGGAGCATTGATTAGAC
Source organism: Nesogale talazaci (assembly GCA_004026705.1). NCBI lineage: Eukaryota > Metazoa > Chordata > Mammalia > Afrosoricida > Tenrecidae > Nesogale > Nesogale talazaci. Next base: position 57,938 of record PVJH01009622.1, read on the forward strand.
TTGATTTAGCGCAGTGAATGATTTTAACGCAGCTGGGAAATTGATTCATGCGTCTCAAGTCACTGGGGCACAGCCATCCACCGTTGACACAGCTCTTGTCTCAAGGCTGGAGAAAACAAACAGGGACACACATGTCAAACAGATAAATGACTTTGCTGCTGGGAGCTCTGGAGGAGTCCATTTGTTTCCGAGATAAGGAAGTAGGCGCTCCAAAGCCACCCCAGATAAGCTGGAGGCGAGAGATGAATGTGGAATCGCATGGCTCTGCGTGGGGAAAAATCAAAAGGGAGTTGAGGCTTACCTCTGAGAGAGATCTCGCTTGATGGGTCTGCAGGGGTGTCTGTGTTGTGTTTTGCCGCAGACATGCAGAGAGCAGTGGTTTTACCTTTACAGAGTGCAGACCAGTTCTCGCTGGGCTGGGTGCCTCCCCAAGCTCCTGTGGGAACGAGCACGTGCGAAGAAGCGCAGAAGAAGGGCCACTTCCCAAACTGGCCAGCACCTTCCCAGCGCCCCAGACTTTCAGCCACCAGCCCCGGGGCTCCTGGGTGCCTGGCCCACAGCCACGTGGAAGTTGTCCTCCCATCAGGGCACTGTTTCACGATCCTTCCTCCCTTGTGAGTCGCTAACCTGTATTTCTCTTCCCCCCACCCTTCAATCCTCTCCATCCATCGGTTCTCACAGCCCTCTGCAGAATGCCTACAATTTATTATAGTCTCCTAAAGGTCTCTTGGCTCGCTGTTGCTGGGTACACAGGTGTGTCTTGTCTCCATCCCTAGAGCACAAACTTGAGGTGTGCAGCACCTGTCACGATGCTTTAGCCACATAACACTTTCAAATGACACCTGTTGAAAGAAAAACCAAACACCTCACCAAAAAACTAGACAACTCAATGGCTTAAGCGAATACAGGCTCTGAAGTGCTGGCAAATTCTTTATTATCTAGGGATCCCGATAAAGCCCAGTGTTTTCTTAATAGAGCCTTGATTTCCTTGTTATTCAAATATTCAAAGTGATTCCCACCAGCATTCTAACCTGGTAGATCCTCCATGCCATTCCTTCTCTTCCTCTGGAAGCCAGCCGTCTCAGGTCCGGGTTTAATGAATGACCTCACAGGTGTTTCTCTCTTTCCTGTTGCCTGCCTGCCCCAGTCCTGTTAATGCCCTGCGCTCCAGGTTCCCATCCTTTCATGGTTAGAAGGTTTGCTCTGGGCAGTGCACCTGACAGGAGGCTCCATCCTGATGGGAAAACCCCGGTTCAAGGACTCGCCACAAGGAAGAGAATTTCAACAAGGCTGTTACAGATGAAGCTTTCCCAAACTGACCACTCTTCCCCTGACTCCATCACTTCATAAAGTCTGTTCAGATTAGAAAATAAAAAATCCCTTTAGGATGAAAGTTGGACGTATTTAGCTTTTAGAAAAATTCACCGGAGACTCACAGTTACCTTTTCAGCCCTGCATTTCCAGTCCTGTTTTCCCTGGTTGTGTGTGTATATACATTCCTGTTTTTTTTTTCCATCCACGTACTTTAAAGGCAAAATTGAGGATGTCGATGAAGGCAGGCATGTGGGGGTGCTTGGCACAGTATATGTAACTATATATTGAACTATGTATGGTGAAAAGCGATGTACGAGCCCCCAATGATAAGATTAAATAATAAAAAAAAAGATTTAAAAAAGCAAAATTGGAAGTCTATACAAAGAAAAGAATAAACTTTATGCCTCTTGTTTTTCCTCCCTAAACACAAGTCCCTGAGTATCCTCATGTTATTGAAACACTTCCCCAAATGTAACCATTCTACAGCTGAGCTGTAAATTTGATTATTTATCAGAATGTTTGGGTTGTGGGTCTGAGATTCACTTTGGCAGCAGAGTTATTTTAAAATCACCACATCCTTGAGTAAGGAGCCCTGATGATGCACTGGCTAAGTGCCTGACTGCTAACCAGAAGGTTGGTGGTTCCAATCCACCTGCTACTCAATGGGAGAAAGAAGCAGGAATCTGGAATCACAAGAGGGCAGTTCTCCTCTGTCCTATTGGCTTACATGAGGTGGGATTGGTTCAATGGCTACGGACGGGTTATATACCCTTTGAAAGAGACTGGCTTTTTAAAAAATGTATCATTTTATTGATCGCTCATTTATTGCTTTCCATCATACATAATTCAATACATAGTTACATACACTGTGCCAGGCACCCCCACTTGCCTGTCCTCATCGACATTCTCCCAACATCTTCCCCCTCCACTTGGGCCCTTGATATGGGCCCCCCTTCCTTTCCCCTCCAACCTTTCCCCCCTCCCCCCCATCCTTATTACTCTGCAATCATTATTGTTTTGCCATATCTTACACTGCCCGACATCTCCCCCTGCCCACTCCTCCCTACGTTTGCCCTTCATATAGGAGACAGTCTGCAGATCCCCACAGCTGGCTTCCTCTCTGCACTCCACCCTCCCTCCACCCATCCAGGAACTTCACTCCCACCACTGACCCCGAGGGGTCCATCCACCCCGAGTTCCCTCATTTCCAGTTCCCACCTCCTCTAGTCTAGCTGGAACTGCAGGGCAGATTTGGGGCTGTGATGGTTGGGGGGAGGAAACCTTCAGGAAATAGAGGAAAGTTTTATGATTCATTGCTGCCTCACTGGTCCATCTCTCCCCCATGACTCCCCTGTAAGGGGGTGTCCAATTGCCCACAAGTGGGCTTTGGATCTCCACCCTGCTCCCCCCCTCATTCTTACTGATTTAATCCTTATTCTTTGATGTTTGATGTCTGCTCCCTTCGGCCCCTTATGATCACACAGGTGGGTGCACTTCTTCTATGTGGGCTTTGCTGTTTCTGCACTGGATGGCCGCTTGTTCACCTTCTAGCCTTTAAGATCCCAGCTACTTTATCGTTTGGTGACTGGGCACCATCAGTTTCCTCAGCTCTGTCTGCCTCTGCACCCTTTTGTCCTCAGCGATCATGACAGGATGGTGGGCACTTAACGATATGTTTTTTGTTCTTTGATGCCTGATAGCCTGGTTCTTTCCACGCCTCATGGTCGCACAGACTGGTGTGCTTCTTCTATGGTAGGCCTTGTTGCACTGTTTCCTCATCCTCAGGCCTTTGAGGCCTCAGGCATTATGAGACTGGCTTTTTCTTTTTTTTTTTTTTTTTTTTTTGGGCATCACGGTCCTCCGGTGGTGGGAGTAGGAGGCCCAGCCCCACTGCTGGAATTGAACCTCCGTCCCAGTGGGCCGCAGTCCCGCGCACAACCACTACGCCACCGGGGCTCAGCCCGAGACTGGCTTTTTCAATCCATGGGGGTGCAGTTGGCTATTGGATTGGATTGCTAACTGAAAAGTTGACCATTCAACTCCACTCCAAGGCATCTTCGAAGAAAGGCCTGGCGATCTACTTCTAAAATCCTGCCATTGAAAGTCATGTGGGGTGCAGTCCTACTCTGACACATGTGGGCTTGCCATGCGTTGCAGCCAACTTAACAGCAACTGGTTTGTATTTTTCTATCGTTTCTGAGCCATTGCTTTACTGAGCACTGAGCTGGGCTTCTCTCATCCTACATATTTCCATCCAGATGGGGCTCCTCTTCAGCTTTCCTGCAGGCCAAAACCTGCCATTGGAGGTGGCTTTCATGATATTTAAATCATGTGGCTGTATCCTTACCTGCTTGGATCCAGACTAACCTTGATCCAAGGACAGGCTGAGAAATGGACTGAGTCAAAAAGACTGAATTAATCCTGGAGCTCTGGACCCTGAGTTGAGTCTGTTTGACCAAAATAGACTAGTCTATTTGAGAAGAATTTTTAAACGACTACGCACCCTGTCCCCTCAGAGATGGAATCTCTGCGAGTGTCTAACCAAGCAAGAGCTGGGGTCATCAGCTCTGTGTCTTCAAAAATGTGGTTTGGGAAATGTGGAGAGTCAGGCCTTTGGTAGTGGGATCCATTGAGAGCAGTCTCAAAGGGGCCTTGGAATCAGGAAGGAGGAGAAATGTGAGAAGCACCTATGTAGAGGAGAAGAGATGAAAGACACCGCCTGACGATGGTGAATTGACACCACCTGACGGTGACCCTGTGCACACGAAGTCTGGCAAAGGGAGTGGGTGGGACAACAGAATGCAGACAAAGGAGTTAAGTCACATTGATCCCTGCAAACATCTACCTGAGTGCCTAAAGCAGCTTACCTCCTTTTTCCACCCTTTCATTAAACCCAGGCTCTCAATACCTGACTCTAGACCTGTGCTTCCTCTTGGGGTGCAGAAGTACACTCGTTTCTCTTTCTGATGATTTATCTCAAGGGCTTTTCTGGAAATACCAGGAAACCTGACAGAATTTGCTCAGAGGATTTGTTAGCTCATGAACAGAAAAATCTGTTCATAGGTGACTTCAGACGAGGCATGATCCAGCTGCTTAGGAATGTGGCCAAAACCCTGGTTATGTCCTTCTACGATCGTCAAGGTGAACTTCATCCCAGTGGCAGAGTGGTTCCATGTTGGGTTGCTAACCACAAGGTTAGAAGTTGGAAATTCCTAGGTCAGAGAAAGATGAGGCTTTCTACTCCCAGAAAGGTACATTGCTGGAAACTTCCAGTGGCAGTTCTACCCTCCCTATGAGTCAGAATTGAATCTGCAATGAATTTCTTTGTTTTTGAGATGGCTTAAATCAAGAGGGATTTACTTTTTCCCAGTTGTGACAGCTGGAAATTCTGGATATTCTGAGACCAAATTAGTTCCATGACCCCTCTGCTAGGTCCTGGTGACCGCTGGCAAGCGTTGGCATTCATTGGCTGCGAGCTATGTCGCTACAGTCTCATGTACCTGTTGTCACCTGGCCTCCACATGGGCTTTGTGTCAGGTTACCTGCCATTGCACTTAGGACCCATTCTAATCCAGTATGGCTTCCTCTAACTAACAACATCTGCAAAGACCCTTTCCCCAAATGATACCACATTCATAGGTTTCAGATGAGCATGGGGTATGGAGGAACACTGTTCAACCTGGGGTGACAATGAAAGATGCTTGTCCCCCTTCTCAGCAACCCCCTTGGGGTAACCATGGGGGTGCACTAGTCTGCTCTCCCTTCAAGGAGAACTGCAAAAAGGAGAGTATTAATCTGGTAGATTCTAGATGATACCATTTGAATCCACAGACTGCCATGTGAACCCAGCTTACCCAAGCTGCTCACAGCTAAATATTGGTCCCTGTAAGGCCTGGAGCTGAGTCATCCTGCCCAAAGTGGGAACCTGCCAACAGGTGGTCACTTTGGGGGCCTCCCATTGACCCTCTGTGGCTTTCTCAGAGTAGCACCCCAGTCTCGGGCTCTCCTTACTCCACCAACCGCCCCCCCCCCCACCTGTGTCCTTTTGCAGGGGTCAGTCTGCAGGGTTGAAGGCCCTCCCCACTTCTCTCCTGTCCCCTTTCTCCTTTGCCAGCAGGTGTCAGCTGAGGTTGCATTGACTCCACCTGACTGTGACCCTATGCACAGGAAGTCTGGCAAGTTACTCAGGAACAAAAAACAGCCAGATCCTGTGATGTGATTTGGACTATTGTTTCCGTGTCTGGTTCGCAGACCTCTCTGAGTCTGACCACCCCACTGAAACCTGGTTAGCCTCACAGGCACACACAGACAGATAGATGGTGGCTGAGCACAGGAATTGAACTGTCTACCAGTGAACACCTCTCAGTGCTGCTTCCTGGACGACTGACCTGGCACACTCTCCCACTCGGAGCTGCCCGAGTATGCCTCTGAATTTTACCAAGGAGCTCGGTTCAAACCTTCAAACCTGCCAGCAGCGATCATGGCCATTCTACACAGGAGGAGCCTGTGGGTCAGGAGCTTGAGCCACTTGCCTGGTGCCCCACTGCACGAGGGTCAGCCCTGGATTCCAACCCATCTTTGATTCGCCCCAGCTTCCTGTGCTCCCCAGCTGAGGTCTGGACACCCCAGGTCACCTAGCATCTCTGGAGAAAAGATGAGTCCTGGGTGTGTCAAGTCCAGTGGCCCTTCTGGAATCACTTCCCAGATGGGCAGGGGAGGGGGCTCCTGGTGGCGGCTGGAGCAGGCCAGGCCAGATTGCCATTGCTTGTCCTACAGGCAGAGGGCAGGCTGGGACTGAGGGCCCTGCTGCCTCACACAGCGCCATGGAGACTTGCCAGGGGACCCTTGCGCATGAATGAAGTGCACGGATCTCGTGCTGGCACAGGGAAAAAAGTCAAATGGTGCCCGAGAGGCCTGGAAACCTACTCTCAGGAGCGGCCCAGGAGCTTCCGTGCCACCCCCCCAGTCCCCAGGCAGAAGCCCCCAGGCGCGCTCCCTGCTGGCCGGGGCGGGGCTGAGCGCCGAGCTTCACTGCCCCCGAGATGAATGGGAGCGCCTGTTTTGCGTTAGGCAAGTCCACCCCCTCTAATACGCGCCATTGTCCATTGACTTGTCTAATTATGTGTCTTACAACCACATCACTCTCCCCTGAGCAGCGGGGCTGCGCAGGGCGGCACGGGGCGGATGATCGCTCCATCTGTTCCTCCGCTGCGGGAGGCTGCTGGCGGCGGCGGCGCCGAGCAGGGCCGAGGACGCCCGGACAGGTGCCTCGGGAAAGGGGATCCCCGTGGCAGGTGCAGGTGCAGGCGAGCTGAAGCTGAAGTCTATGCTTAATTACCCCCAACGGAGAAGGTGATTTTATTTAAGGACTGTGGGAGGTGGTTTCAGCTGACATTACAAGCTGGCAAAGGCAGCAGTCTGGAAGCTGTTTCTTCAGAGGCGGCCTGTGGGGCTCAGAATTTCCCACTGTAAAAAGAATGACCTGGCATGAAGAGATTTTTAACATAGAAGTCAGGGTCCCCAGCCTCCACCGCTTCCAACCCTACAATTCCACTGGTGAAGGAACTTGTTTGCCAGAGCTAGATCCCTAGTTCCTAAGGGCGTCGTCTCCTGCTCCTGCTTGTGGGGACTCTTGGGTTCTCACCTGCAAAGCAGCCCCAGAGATGCTGATCAAAAACTAGCCTCTGGGAACTGAATGGCCCTGACAACTTCCAGGTGTCCAGCCCTTTACCGTTTCAAAGAGCAGTCCGTCTATCTTGCCCGTTTCCCACGGTGGCAGACTCTGGTGGTCCCCTTTAAAGAGGAGGGACCTGAGGGTCCTTTAGATTTGCAGAGTAGGCAGACAGTGCAGGGAGATGTGACAGGGAGGAGCTCCCTAAGGCAGAAGGAGTTGGACCTGGGACAGGCAGGGGTGTGTTCCAGATGGAAGGGAGGGCAGGGGGATTATTTAGGTTGGCTAACACAAAAAGACTGACAGTTCAAGGGAGCTAGTGGCTAGAGGGGGGTGGACGCAATCCCTTTGAAGTGGCCTCCAGCTGTGGGGTCTGACTCAGCATGGTACCACACTTCAGAAAGCAAGCAAGAAACAATACCAGTCTCATCCCCATGATAACTGAAAATATGCTGGAGAAGCTCATGTGTCAGGCACAACACATCTTGGACAACTCTTACCTTGAGCTCCCACTCGCACTCCCTAGTCAGCTCCCTTTCATTAGAACCGCTGCCTCAATCTGTCTTTCCTTCCACACTTTCCTCAGGCTCCCTCCCAGGCTCTGCCATCCAAAGTCCTTTCAGCTCCTGCTTTCCCACCCTCTCTGAGCGTCTAATTTTGAGTCCACAGCCCCTGCCTTCTCTTCCAAATACAAATGTCAATTCTACGCATTCCGTGGCCCCTTTCACTCAGTGTTTATGACAAGGACTGGCCACTTTGGCCTTGGTGTTAGATCCCACTAGTTGCCTGGCATTTTTACAGTCTGCAAACTGAGCGCTTATTTACGTTTACATGGTCAAATTTGAAAAGAATGCATGGAAATGTGATTTCTTTCTTAATACATAAATGTCTACAGAAGATCTTTGATTTTTTTGTCTCTTGGACCACAAAACAGACAATATTTTTCATCAGGCCCTGTACAAAAAACTCTGCCACAATCTGGCCTAGGAGATTTATGTGGGTACGTAACCCATGCCCTCTTGGCTCGGGAGGAAGGTGGGTGCAGAGGGATGGGGCATGCGATCTGGTGTGGCCTAAGGAGTGGACTGACCTACAAGCAAACCCGTTGGCGAGTGTCATGGGGGCTGGTCAGGGTGGACTAGTTTTCCCTGAGTGGGGAGGTGACTTGGACCTAGAGTTCAGTTTCAAGATCCCTTGGATAAAAGCTGAGTCCCTTTCATGATCCTGGGTAAACAAAGGCATATGCCAGGGCACAGTAACTCGAGAGACCCTGTCATCATCCAGAGACAGGGAACCTGGCAGCCCCAGCTGTCTCAGTGGGGGATCATTTTGACCAAGAAGCATATGTAGCTCAAAAACAAGATCACTGCCCTCGACTCATGATGACCCAATAGGGCAGGGTAGGCCTATGGGTTTCCAAGACTAGTTCTTTTATTATTATTTTTTAACCATTTTGTTGGGGACTCATACATCTCTTATCACAATCAATACATACATCTATTGTATGCAAACCACATTTGTACATTTGTTGCCATTATCATTCTCAAACATTTTCTTTCTACTTATGCCCTTGGTATTAGCTCATCATATTTCCCCTCCCTTTATACCCCCTCCCTCATAAACCCTTGATAATTTACAAATTATCACTATCTTGCCATATCGTACACTGTCCAATGTGTTCCTTTACCCTCTTTCCTGTTGTCCATACCCCAGGGAGGAGGTTATATGTAGATCCCTGAAATTGGTTTCCCCTCTCTACTCCAACTTCCCTCCACCCTCCCAGTATCTCCACTCTCACCACTGACCCTGAAGGGATCATCTGTCCTGGATTCCCCATGTTTCCAATTCCTATCTGTACCAGTGTGCATCCTCTGGTGTAACTCGATTTGTAAGGTAGAATTGGGATCATGATGGTGGTGGGGAGGTAGCATTTAAGAGCTAGAGGAAAGGTGTATATTTCATTGTTACTACGTTGTACCTTGACTGGCTCATCTCCTCCCCATAACCCTTCTGTAAGGGGATGTTGCTTCACCTACAGATGGACTTTGGGTCCCAAATCTGTACTCCCCCTCATATATAATGGTATACTTCTTAGTTCTTTGGTGCCTGATACCTGATCCCTTCGACACCTGGTGGTCACACAGGCTGGTGTGTTTCTTTCATGTGGGCTTTGTTGCTTCTGAGCTAGATGACCACCTTTTACTTTCAAGCCTTTAAGACCCCAGACATTATATCTTTTGATAGTCGGACACATCATTAGCTTTCTTCACCACATTTGCTTATGCACACATTTGTCTTCAGCCATCGTGTCAGGAAGGTGAGCATCATGGAATGCCAGTTTTATAGAAGTGTTCTTGCATAGAGGAAGTCCACTGCCCATCTGTTGCCAAGACTAGTTCTTAACAGGAATAGAAACTTCCTTGTTCTCTCTCAGAGTCACTGGTGATTTTGAATTGGTGGTGTGGTCAACAGCCCAACGTGCAACCACTGTGACACCAGGGTGCCTTGAGAAGTATATAACTCCCAGTTATATAACTCACCACTGATCCTAAAGGGATCATCCCCTAAAGGGATCCTAAAGGGGTCATGGATTCCCCATGTTTCCAGTTCCTATCTGTACCAGTGTCCCTCAGAGTCACTGGTGATTTTGAATTGTTGGTGGTGTGGTCAACAGCCCAACGTGCAACCACTGTGACACCAGGGTGCCTTAAGAAGTATATAACTCCCAGAAGCACCTCCCTGAGTGTGGCATAGCTGCTCTCCCATGTACCACAACCACCCAGTTTGTTTTCTGCCTTGGAGGCATTCTCATGCATTCTCTTTGAGGCATTATAGTTCGATAACTTTTATTTTTCAAGGTTAGGGGGCAGTTAAAGAGAATTCCCATGGGCCTCATGACCCCTGACACTCCTTCCCCTTTAATGGTCCTACAGGCAGAGGGCAGGCTGGGACTGTGTGTGCAGTGGAGTAGATTGTGATAGAAAACAACTGCCCTGCCCCGGCCCCCATGGACGCTCTTGCTGCCTCTTCCTAAAGCAAATCACCAGACTTTCTCCTGAGGAGTCCCTGAATGTCTTTATCTCAGCAGCTGAGAGCTTAAGGAGTGCGCCAGTAGAGCTCCTTAATTAGCAGCTTGCATTTGAGCAGTACATTTATTACCACTGACAAATCAATATGAATACACAATCATTAGCCAATGTCCATAGTTTGGAACTGGGATTTACATAGTTCTGTACCACAGAGGGTTAAGCATTGACTGGATGGTTCACCGAAAGGTCAGTGGTTCAAAACCACCAGTCTCTCTGCAGGACAAAGATGAAGCAATCTGCTTTCATAAAGATTTGCAGCCTTGGAAACAATCTGGGTCACTATGAGTCAGAATCTATGGCAGCAAGGCTTGTTTGGCAATGGCTTTGAGCATTTTACTACACTTCCCTGGGTCTCAAGTTCTTTCTCAATGGAACAGACCTTCCCTTACATCCTGGCACCTGAACTCAAACTTATAAGGAAATACATTTGTATGTTAAAGATGCCCCCATCCCCACAGTGATCGAAACGCCACATGGCTCAGATGGGGGTGGGGGTGGGGAAGAACCACATAAAAGATGTCCTGGCCTGGAGCTTGAGCTCTTATTTCTCCCTCTACAAAAAGAACAGAAATGAAAGTGGTTGTCAGCCATCCCAGTCATTAGAATGTAGCTCATAAAACACTAAACTCAATGCAATGGAGTCGGTCCGGATTCACCGCGACCCTCTAGGACAGAATAGAACTGCTCTGTGGGTTCCAGAGGCTATAAATCTTTGCAGGAGTAGACAGCCTCATCTTTCTCCCAAGGATAGACTGGTTCATTCAAAGGTTAGCAGTTGTACATGTAACCCAGCAGAAACTATGGAAAGGATACAACTGTTGTAGTCTACTGATGTTTTCTGCTGTCTCCCGGGGCCACGTGAGTAGTAGGCACTCAGTATATATTTCTCAAGTTCTGTTCTCCCATGAACCTGTCATTTTGGCAGTGCTTCCTAAGGGCTGGTGGGATTTGTGGGCGGAGGGGACAGGGAGCCAAGTTGTGCCAGGAGGGAGAGGCACTTCCTATGGCTGTCCCCAGGAATCCTCTTGTGGTCCCAGTGATGGTCACCTCTCCCTCTTGCTGCTCAGCTTAGCAGGACAGCTTGGATTGCTGGAGATGCCAGAGTGATGTGTCCTGGAGCGAGCTATGCCCCCTCTCCCCCTCATTTTGTCCCTTTGCCCAGAATCCCACCCCACCCCCACCAACAACTAAATACCATGATGAGTGTCAGAATGGGAATTATTCATCAACAAGCCCAGTCCCCCTCTCAGTCCTAGCATGCCTGCTGGCACTTCCCAGGGTCCAGAGTTATCCAGGACACCTCCCTCCACATTTGCTCTGGGAGTGAAGACACACGGCTGGCCCTGAGCCTTTCCTCATAATTGGAGAAACAATGGAGCAAGCTAGAAGTTCTAAAGTGTGCATTTGAAATTAATTTGCTCCCCCAACTGGCATGAAAACAAAAGTCTAAGGGGGGTGCCTGCAGTGAGGGGACTTCCTGAGGCACTCAGCTCACAGGTTGTGCCAGTGACCTATCCAAAGCTAATGGCAGCAGTAGTCACAGGAGGGAGGGAGCTTCCTGGAGAAGAAGGGCCTTTTAGAAGTGGCGTCACCCACTGCTGGGCCTCAGCAGTTGAAAATCAGCGGGATTCAAAGGATGGTGGCTTCCATGATGCTCTCTGAGAAGGGTGGCAGTGAGTTTGGGCGGCAAAAGGGTTAAGCATTATGCTGTGAACCAAAAGGTTGGTGGTTCCAAGCCATCCACAGGAGTCTCGTGGTCTGGTTCAAAAGGTCACAGCTTTTAAAACCCTGTGGAACACACATGGTGTCACCATGAATTAGAAATGACTTCACAGCAACTAAAGACAATGCACGTGGTTCAAAAAGTTTTGTGGAAAATGGAATTTAAAGATAAAAGTAAAAATATAAACTTTATTTTACAACATAAACACCACCCAAAAGGTCAATATACTTTTTAGAAAGTTATACTTTATTATTAAAGTATTCATTAAGAGTATTAAAGTATTCATTAAAAAAGCAATGTTCTATAGTGAATTTGGTGAAGGTTTACAGGAAGCATCAGACTTACTTTCAATAATTCACACAAATCCTAATTCAATTTACTCATTGCACTCCCTCCAGGTAGAGCCATTCATTCTACCTCCTCCCCGAGCTTCTGAGCTCCACCCTCCTTTCCAAACCCTTCTGAATTTTTCCTTGGTAAATAAACACTGCTGCCTTGGTCCAAAATGGGTCATTATTATGATGGGTTATTATTGTGAGGTGTGAATCCATCAATAGTGTTATCACTCCCCTTACAGGCCTGTCTACTGTTTGGCAGAAAATTGAGCTACAAGGAAGAGTCTGTTCCTGACCTGCAGAGAGACCACTGAAGGTCAAGAGACTTGAGAGCCATGACATCAGCCATTTAGTCCATCCTGGTCCAGGGAATTTATTCATGTCAGTGCAGTCTGTTTTACAACTTCAGAAAAATGGAAACCCTTTAAATATTTTCTAAGCTTATGAAACAAAAGAAGTTCGAAGCAGCCAAATCCTGATTGTTCATCGAAACGCTCACAGAATTGCCCTTGTGTGATGAGAAGAATGGTGTGTGTGTGTGTGTGTGTGTGTGTGTGTGTGTGTGTAAGAATGTTTGGGGCAATTTTCTTGTGCATTTTTCTGCTTAAACTTTGGCTAGCTCCCTCAAAACACTCACATAGTAAGCAGATACTCTTCTTCTTAGACCCTCCAAAAAGTCCCAAGCAAAAGACCTCGAGAAAAAAAATTTACCCTGGTTTTTGCTCTGGACACATCTGTTTTCGCTTTAAAGGCCTGGACCACTTCTTCCTTTCTGTGACTGTGCCTTGCTTTCAGGGTCATACTGGCAAAGCCATGTTTTAGCTCCTGTTAGAATTCTTTGGAGAAATGCTTCAACATCTTAATCTGACTTGTTTAAAATTTCCATGGAAGGTTTGCTCTTGTCTGCAGCAGATCTTAGCATAGCCATTTTGGCACCAATCAAGCAGGAAATTTGCTTAACTTGATTTTTTCAGTCAGAATTGTGTAAGCTGAGATGATGTTGATTATTATTTCTGTTAGTTGTTAGTCCTCTTCATTAAGGGCATGAACAAGATTAAATTTTGACCTCACAAATTGATATTAATGGTCTGATTTCTTGGGGGGCATACACTTTCCATAAAACATTAATGATTTAGCAGTGATGCCCTCCCCCCCTAAAAAAATTAATGATTTTATCATTCTTCCACCCCCAAACTCAAACTCACTGCCATTGAGTCAAAGCCAACTCTTCGAGTATGTATAGAACAAGATATAACTGTTCCTGTGGACTTCTAAGACTGTAACTCTTTACAGGAGCAGAACTGACCCCCCCAGCCCCACCCCTTTTCTCCCCTACAGAGTAACTGGTGGTTTTGAACTCTTGACCTTGCAGAACACAGCTCAATGAGTAACCACGACACCATCAGAATTCCTTTCTTTTACACAAGCTGCGCCATAAATTTGATGCTTGCTTTTGTTTAAATTTTAGCAGACTTGCTGTTACTCTGACTTTTCAAACTAATATTGTATCCTTCCCAGTGCTTCTCACTATATCCTGCTTAGACACATTACAACGTCAGTGTGAGCTTGTTGTGGAATAAGTAAAGAAGGGAAAGCCAGGCATGATCTTTTCATAATGCACACATCCATGAGCTTTGTGAAGAACCAGTGATTATGTTTGTGTAAGTGTATATCCATATATATGCATGTTTTAAAGAATGTTTAGAACGAGGCTTTTGAACGCACTTGGCTATGAGGAGTAACACACTTAATATCCTGTGGACTCTGCTTTCTCAGCAGTCATCATGAGTGCTCAGGGATTCTTGCAAAGCAAGGTAACCGACTCAAATTGCTTTCAGGTGTGTGAAAAAAGACCCAAAATGATGAGAGCAAAATTTAACAATGACCAAAATGAACCTACTGTTTTGTAGACATTTAATTAGACATTTATGTCTCTTGATTCTGCAAATTTCTTTAAAGATTTCTAGCTGATACCTCCTTTTTTTCATGTCTCCCACATGTTTGAAGTACACACACACACACACACACACACACACACACACAAAGCGTTGTTGCTGGCTGGGGGCAGGTGAATGGGGGAGGGACTTTCTGGGCCTCCTGGCAGGAAGAATTTTGTTTCGAGAGGTTATACTGGCTGTTTCCTGGGTTGGAAAAATAAACTGGCAGGCTTTGTGCTTAGGTCAAGAGGCCTTGGATGTGCATTCAGACCAGCACCTCTGGGTGAAGAAAGCTGGACTGGACAAAGTCTAGTGGGACCTTGTGGGACCTCCCGTGACAACTGTAACTGTTACCTTGTGGACGAAGAATGAGGGAATAGAGAGAGGGTTTGATGCCCTTCTCTGGAATGGGGACCTCCTAGGGGCTTTCTGTGCCCTCTCACACCTCAGCTTATTCATCTGGAAGAAACTAAAGAGGCAGGATGTGTGTGTGTGTGTGTGTGTGTGTGTGTGTGTGTGTCTGAGGGAGAAGAATAGATGAGCTTGAGCTTTGTCATTGTCACCTGAATCCACTGATTTCTCTCACATGAACATTTTATTTCTTGATGCTCACTGCAGTGTGAATTCATCACCACTAGCAGCCTGACTCGGTTTTCTGCATGGCCTCAGAACTGCCCTGGCGAATCATATGGTGAGCATAGATGATTAGCTAGGGACTACTTTCCCTTGAAAATAAGAAATTTTATGACCAACATCCTACTCACTTCCTCTGGTCTCCCATCCTGCCGACTTGGGGGTTTGATTCCTGTCTTTCTGTCTGTCCATGGAGGCCTGTATCATACTATGATGCACACAGGTTCAGACTGTTTTCTAGGCTGAGAGAGACTAGAAAGAAAGGCCTGGCATGCTAGTGCTGAAAATCAGTTACTGAAAATCCTCTGAATCTCAACAGTCAGTCCACAAGTAGGATTGATCCCATTGTGGCTGGGGTCATCGCCATGAAGCAGGTGGAGGGAGGGGACCACTAGCCACTCTCCCCACAGCCCAGGTTCCTTCCCCCTGGCAAGCATGCAGCCGAGGAAACAGAGGCTCTAGGGCAGGACTTCTCAGCCTTCCCAATGCCATGACCCTTTAACACAGTTCCTCATGTGGGGTGACCCCCAACCATAAAATTATTTACGTTGCTACTTCATAGCTGAGTTTTTGCTACTGTTATGAATCGGGGGACCCCTGTGAAGGAATCATTTGACCCTCAAAGGGGTTGCAACCCACAGATTGAGAACCACTGTTCTAGAGTGTTGAGACAAACTACCCCAAGTCACACAGCTAAAAAGTAGCAGTGCCAGGATTTGAACTCGGAACAGTCCCCTTTCTAAACTCAGCACCATTTCTTCTATACTCTGGGTCTTTCTTCCCTGATTTCCCAGGATGGTAGGTGTTGGTGGAAATTCTTGTATGCTTGAAAAAGGAAGTTGCTGTTCCTTTTAGATGAATTGTCCTCCTCAAAGCAGAGGAGAGAAGTGGCAATTTGGATGTGGGGCTGCTCTGCAGGTGAGGAAGCTGAGCAAGGAGGCCGCCCCTGGGGGCCGGCCTGGGACTTCTGGAGCTGGGCAGCTGTAAAGCTGGGGAGGGCTACTTGCAGAGTCTGCTCCAGGGGGACCTCATTCACCCCTCCGGGTGCCCTTGTCACCAAAAGCAGCACCACATCTGGGCTTCTTCAGAAACATACCCTGAGGTGGAGACTCCAGGCCGAGTTGCTTGTCTGGGGGGGTGATCCCAGGGGCCGGGGAGTGTCTTGGTTTCCTAGGGCGGCCTTAACAAGCGGACAGCTTTCAAGGAAGTTCTTTTTTAACCAACACAGCAGCTACTGGTCCCAATGCGGGTCAGGTGCAGAGGGAAGTCCTTTGTTGCTTTCGACCTGTAGTGGCCGTGGCCATGGCCATCGTCCTGAAGTGGACTTCTAGTAGAACGGCTCTGCAGGTTTCTCATGCTCTGACCTTTTGTTCAGCAAACTTCTGACATGCTCTGGGTGGGATCCAGCCTTTTGGCCTTCCCATTTGTCCCACCCCAGGAACCTTCCATCGTCCAGCAGCAGCCAGCAACCCTCGATGCACTCAATGCTCCTGGGTTTGTGGATACATTTGTCTCCTTCATGTGTTGGCATCCATATGTGTGTCTGCCCAGTCATCAATATGACAACCTCACAACCCACCTAATCCTGGTCTGACCTCAGTTGCATAACAGAAGAAAATGCTGTTTACAAACAGGGTCACACCATGGGTGTTGGTGTTCACCATAAAAATCAAACACTGCTATCTAGTTGATTCCAATTCATAGAGACCCTACAGGACAGGATAGGACTGTCCCTGTGGGCTTCTGAGACCGTAACTCTTTATAGGAGTAGAAAGCCTCATGTTCCTCTTATGGAGTGACTGGGGGTTTTGAACTGCTGACCTTATGACTAGCAGCCAGTTCATTAACTATATGCTGTCAGGGATCCTCTGGTTCAGGGCTTACAGCTTTAATACCACTCAATCCTTACAGGAAGTCAGGGATGGGAGGAAGAACATGGAGTGTGGTCCAGCTTTAATTGTGGATGACTGGATCGCTGGAAGAGCAGAGCCACCCCCCACCCCACCCTCAAGCTACCCAAACACCCCAGCTGCCATTGGCTAAGGGTGCTTCTGAGGGTGCTTTCCAACGACCAGGACTTTGGACTCGCTCCATCCAATGAATTAAAGTAACGTGTGACCCCTCTGTCATCAATCACAGTAGGAATGTAGACAGTGGCCTGAGGTTACCCTGCACATCTCCTTTGTAGGTCTTTTGCACAAAGCCAGCCAGGGCCACCAGCACTTAGTATAGTGCCTCACCGCTGCCCCATGTGTCCTTGCCTGCCTCTCTGCATGCTCTGCCTGGCTTCCGCTCCCTCCCCCTTCAGAAGCCAATAAGGAAATTCAGGTGTCCTGCCTTTCCATCTTCCTGTTTTGATCCTGTAGACCTCCTGGAGGTTGTCTGGCAGGAGTAGGAGCTGACTGCCCCACAGTCACACAGAATTCTTCTTGAGGCTTATCTCAAAGCTTGGAATGAGATGGGGGAGGGCCAAGGGACTGCTTTTAGTGCCTTCACCCAGTTTTTCTCACACCATTTATGTAAGTGGAGGAGGGCAGGTGTGCCCCTGGGAAATATGTGAAGGCTAAGATCTCCCTCGGCACCTCCTCCAACAAGGCTGGATCCTCGTTATTGCTGAACCCCAAACCACGGAACGCACAACCCCAGATCTCCTGCCTCTGCGGCTTCTTTGTTCTTTCAGAGCCATCACCCACAGGTCTAACTGAACGGAGCATTTGGTAGAGCGCGAAGACTTGATTCAGATCAAGCACCAGACTCTCCAGTCTACCCTTTAAGATTTTGCAAAAGGTGGTGCGTGAGGCCTTAGTTTCCTCTCTCTGGGGCTGCTGCTCGGAACCCCTCCTGGGTCTGCTCCTGCTCTCCAGGTCCTGGCAGTTTCCCCTTAGAAGAAGGGGTTCATCAAGGAGGTATATGCTTCCTCTGCCCCACTGATCTAATGAGTTGTATATCGCACAGATGTCACTCCAGGCAGGCATAGTCACTTATATCAATTGGTGTGATTAGAGGAAGCCCTCAATCATTTTGAGGCAGCCCATCACAATCTGTCATTGTCTTCTTCCACCAAGCTTCCCCTTGGTTTTGTGTGGGGTGGGAGGCAGCGTGTTCCTGGAGTCTGTTCAAGCCCAAACATCAGAGTGAGAAATGGGGCCAAGAAGTTTGGGCCCATAGCACTCAGGCTGCCTGGCCCAACGGGTTACCCAGAGGGCTCAAAGCAAGACTCCGTGGACATGAGTCCTTGCTCTGCCATTTATAGGCCAGTGACCGTGGGAAAATTATCTGCCCCCCCCAACCCCGTCCTGAGTTTCCTCACGTGTAACAAGTAGACATGTCCCATACAGTGACTGGGAGGATGAAATATTCTAACAAGTGTGTAATGCATAGAAACACAGGTAGCACACAGTATTTGCTGCCTACGTAAATTCTCATATCCTTTCTGCCCACTCACAGAAAGGCGCCGGGCATGGGTGGCATTGCACATTCAGGGTTCCCTGAGTTACACACTGGGCTGCTAACCCAAATTCCCAAACCACCAGCTGCTCCAGGGGAGAAAGAGGAGGCTTTCTACTCCTGTAAAGAGTGGAGACTCAAGGCTCATCTGTAGACAATTGGGCATCCCCTCACAGAAGGGTCACACAGAAGGGGTGATTCAGCCATGGTGAAACACACGCTATTCCTCTGGTTCTTGAATGCGCTCCCCACTCCTCCCCCCAGCCCTCAGTTCTACCACCATGACTTCAGTTCTACCTTACAAATTCTGCTAGACCAGAGCATGTACACTGGTACAGATAGGAGTTCTCGACACATGGAATCCAGGACAGACAGCCCCCTCAGGAACAGTAGAGGGAGCAGCAACACCAGAGATGGGGGCGGGTGAGAAAGGGGGAATGGATCACAATGGTGGATATATACCATGCTCCTGAAGGGGATGAACAACAGAAATGTGAGTGAAGGGGAATTGTGAATGGAGGAAGGAATGAAAATAACAATAATATATAATTGGTCAAGGATTCATGAGGGGGAGAGGGGGAAGGGAGGGAAGAAGGAAAAAAAGAGGATCTGATACCAAGGGCTCAAGTAGAAAGAAAATGTTTTGAAAATGATGATGGTGGGGCTGAGCCCTGGTGGCATAGTGGTTGTATGCGGGACTGCAGCCCACTGGGATGGAGGTTCAATTCCCGCTCCACAGAGCAAAGGCTGGGCCTCCTACTCCCACCACCAGAGGGCAGTGATGCCCCCCCAAACAAACAAACAAAAATGATGATGGCAACATATGTATAAGTGTGCTTGATACAATTGATTTATGGATTGGTATAAGATCTGGAAGAGACCCCATAAATGATTAATTAAAAAAATCAAATGGAAAAAAAGAGTTACAGTCTCAGAGATGGGTGTAATGGGAACTGATATCAAGGAGTATAAGAAGGAAGAAAATGTGTTTTAAAAATGTTTTGAGGCTGAGCCCCGGTGGTGTAGTGGTTGTGCACAGGACTGCAGCCCACTGGGATGGAGGTTCAATTCCTGCTCACAGGAGCAAAGGCTGGACCTCCTACTCCCACCACCAGGGCAGTGGTGCCTAAAATAAATAAATAAATAAATGTTTTGAAAATGATTGTGATAGTGATTGTGTAACATTTCTTAATATGACTGAACTATTGAATAGTATGATATCTGGATTATGTCCTAATAAAATGATTTGGGGGGGGGGGGAAGGGTTACAGTAACTCATATAACTTCTTAATATGAGTCAATGATTAAATTATAGGATCTATGAAGGAGATGTAAATAAAATTGGTTTAAACTAGTATTGCAGTCACTCAATGGAAGCGAGCGCCAGAAATACCTCAAGCTGTCCTGCTGAAGACACAGACAAAACCCTCAAGAACTGCTGACAAAAAGGGAAGGAGTGAAAGTGGTCAGCTAGTGTGTGAAGCAGGACTTTTTGGTTTGCAAATAATATTTACTCATTTAAAAGCTAGCTGTTGGGGCTGAGTCCCGGTGGCATAGTGGTTGTGCGTGGAACTGTGGCTCACTGGACTGGCGGTTCAAATCCAGCAGCACCTCTCGAGGAGCAAGGCTGGGCCTCCAACTCCCACCAGAGGGCAGTGATGCCCCCCCCCCCAAAAAAAGCTAGCTGTCTCTGTCCCAGCCACTGCACCCACTGCTGGGCTTAGAGCTGTCACTTGCTGGAGCTGCCACTGGAGTGGGAGGAATATATATCAAACATGCATAACCAAACACATAGTAACAAAAGCCATGGGGAAGTAGACAGGATGGCCTGAAAGGGGGGAGCAGAGTGGGACCACATGAG
>PVJH01009623.1:0-78020 GCA_004026705.1 Nesogale talazaci
TTGTATTCAGGCCACTTTTACACACCCATTGCCATCATCACTCTCCAAACATTCTCCCTCCCTCCAGGCCCCCATTATCAGCTCCTTATATTACCCTTCCTCCCCCCCTTCCCCTTGAACCCTTAGTAATTTACAAATCAATTTTTCATCCTGTACACTGTCCAGTGTGTCCCAACACTCACTTCCCTGTTGTCCATGCCCCAGAGAGGAGGCTACGTGTAGATCCCTGAAGTTGGTTCTCCCTTTCTATTCCTTCATCCCTCCACCCTCCTGGTATTACCACTCCTATTACTAGTCTTGATAGATCATCTATCCTAAGTTTCCCATGTGACATTTTTTTTTTTAGTGAAGAAAAGCTCTTATTTGATCTTAAGAGGACTTTGGTGGATATTTTTAGTTTAAGGTTAAAGATCGTCTCAGGGCAGTCCCTCCAGGAATCCATCTACCATCTCCAGCTCCAGAAATGTCAGAGTCCATGGCAATTTGATATTCTCTTCTGCATTTTTATTTTTTTCATTCAGAATTATTTTAGAGAATCTCGTTTTTAAAAAAATCATTTTACTGGGGGTTTGTGCACCTCTTATCACAATCCATATATCCATCCATTGTGTCCAGCACATTTGTACATTTGTTGTCCTTTGGAGAATCTTTTATCAAAAGTAGCAGTAGTCAGGCACCACCCAGTTTTTCTGACCTCCTTGCGAAAGGAGTCGTTGTTCACTAAGACTCTCAACCAGATTCCATGTCTTCTTCCCATTCCTGAATCTCCTTTATTGTTCCAGGTGAAAAAAGACTAACTGAAAAAAAAAAGAGACTAACTGTTTTGCACTAGGTGACTTCTTGCAAGCTTTAAGACTCAGGCATCACACAGGAAATCAGGAAGTAGAACAGAAGTACAAAGCATGTTATCAGGCCAATTAACTGGGATACTCCATAAAACCATGACTTACAAATTTCTAGGAGTCAAATCTCCTGGGAAGTCCAGTTGTACACAGGCAGCCTCCGCTACACCTTTTTTGTCAGTGTTGTCAAAAAGGTGTGACTTCACAGGACTCTTTACCCAGCTTTTTGCAGCTGCACAACTTATTGACAGCAATCATGTAATTGCTTGCACAACCCTACCCTTAATCAATGCAATTTCCCCATCACCATAAATTGAAACTCAGTGCTGCCGAAGCAGAGATGGCCTCTTTTCCCCTCCTTCACTGCCTTGGTAACCACTAGGAAGTTTCGGTGTTCAGAAAGCCCACTGCGCCCGAGTCGATGTTGACTCACTTGGTTTCCAAGGCTATCGATCTCTACCGAAGCACACTGCCTCATCTTTCTCCCACCGAGCAGCCGCTGGGTTTGAACCACTGACCTTTAAGTTATCAGCCTAATGCTTAACCCATTGTGCCATCAGTGCCCCCCAAGGGTTCAGATTTCTTCACATGCATGCTAACATTCTCAGTTTTCTGCTGTTTTAATTTTAGCTGTCCCACTCTCACTGCCATCAACGTGGTGCCATCTAGAAGTCGAACTGCCCCCAGGTGTTTCTGAGGCTGCAGATCTTTGAAAGCAGGAAGTCTCATCTTTTTGTCTGAGCGCAGTTGCCTGCCGTTGGTGGGTGGGTGTGACGTGCTGTCCTTGTGATTAGCAGCCCAACTGCTAGGTCAGCAGTTTGAAACCACCAGGCCCTCCCTGGGAGGAAGAAGAGACTTTCTATTCTGGTAAAGAGTGACGGCTTTGGAAACCTCCAGGGGCAGTTCGCCCTTGCCCCTAGGGCCACTGACGGCAGTGACTTGAGCTGGTGTGTGTGTGAAATGGGATCTCTGGTTTGGGCCTGCAGTCTGCATCCTCCTGCTTTCAGCCGATTATGATCAATCCCCTCGTGTCCACTTTCTCGGTCCGCTTCTTTGTGTCACTGTAGCCATATGTAGGCACTAAGTCATTCTGGTCTCTGAGCATGGGTTCGTCTTTATATCAGGTGATTACTCGTTGTCTCTGTTAGACCATGCCTCCCGTGTCCTTTTTAGAACATCCATGAGTGAATGCCTTGGTGTGGGCCTTTCTCTGGTCTAAACACGTAATAGACCATTCCCATCGGGAGGCCTCTCGAGTTCACCTCTGAAAAGCCATCTCTTTCTTCTTTTATCTCCTTTTTGGAACTGCTGGTAACTGAGTGCTGGTCTTGGGGACTCATTCTTTACACTGTTTAGTTATTCTTTAATGCGTGTTGTCTGTGTTATTTTTGTCTGTTTTCCAGGAGATTTTTCTTTCATTTCCCAATCCTTCCAAATGCTTGTATTTAGTACTTCTGTTACGGTGTTTTAAATATTATTTTTTCTTTGTTTTCATTTTGTGGATGCAATGATGTAACCTCTCTTTTATCAAATAAATTTGAGAACCTTTATTATTTTTCATTTTCCCCTCTCTGGCTCCTCTAGTCCCTGTTAGGTTCCATTTTGGATTGTTTATTCTCACGCATTCACTACAGAGCTTATCTTGTCTGATCTTTGATTGCCTTTATTTTAGGGCCAAACATCAAAAGCTGATTGGAAACCTAGAGAACCAGATGCTTTTAAACTCAGGATTTTGCAGTTGGATGAGTGAACCTGCTTTTCTCTTGGGATACCACTAAATATCAGTACAGTAAATGTAGGTCTTTTCTCTTGGGTAGCTTAGTTCCTCGAGCTATTTGGATGCCAACATTCTGAGAGTTGGGAAGATTGGTCAAGATCCCAAAATCTATTGCTGCCAAGTTCATTCCGGCTCGGAGCAGCCCTGTAGAACAAAGCCGAACTGCCTCACCGGGCTTCTATGGCTGGAGTTTTTGGGAACCAGCCTGTCGCGCCTTCCTCCCACAGAGTAGCTCAGAACTCAGAAATCTCACCCTCACTTCTCCCACTGCTGACTCCTAGTTGCTCTGTCAGACCGGGAGGAACAGCCCTGTGAGTTCCTAAGACTAACTATGGAGGGGAGTAGAAAGTCCCGCCTTCCTCCCAGAGAGCAGCTGGAGCTTTCAAACCGCTAACCTTGTGCATAACTGCCGTGCCACTTCAAACAGCGAATGGCTCTGAGACACTGACCTTCCTGTTAGAAGCCCAGTGCGTGGGCATTGCTCCAGTGGGGGTTCGGCTTCATATCGCCACTCTACAGAGCTCTCCCTGCAACGCTGTTCATCAATTGTTATCCACACAGCCAAGGCTGCCCCGCATAGTCAATAAACCCAGAAGAAGACCATGGTGTCAGTGAAAAAAAAGGAAGAACCTCGGCGAAAAGGATTGACGCAGTGGCTGCCGCAGCAATGGGCGCAGCCCTCACAATAATTGTGTGATCGGCACCGACTGGACTGTGTACAGGGTCCCTGCGAGTCCGACCCACCTTGATGGCAACTGAACACAACGATTGGGCTCAGACACAGTGACGTCTGCATGAGAGAGTTTCCAAAAGTTCATACAGAAATGCAATAGAAAGACCACGAAGTTTTTTCCATGAACATTTTCTGTAGCGCCTTTGTAGATTTGTAAGCGCTCTGACACTTGGCACATTGTCCACTTAAATGCTGATGGATTTATGGTAGATAGTGACTTAAGTGCACTTGCCAATGACCAGAGCAGGGGGGATCTAAGATTGTAGGGGAGAAGAGATAATTGGATACTTTGTCAATATAGAAATGCCAGTATTTCACTCCTCCCCCCCCCAATAACCAACCAACAAATAAACAGTATCCTATCCTACAATACCTAGGAAGTGAAATGGTTTTCATTTTGTGCCTTTTCATCATCCAATCCATGGACCTCTGCCCCTAGGCCTCCTCAGAGAGCAGGTGAGTGACAGGAGAGAAGTGTTGGTCACTTAGAAGAACACTGCGTGGGGGCTGCCCGCCTTCAGATCATGAACATTTCAGATCATGCCTCAGAGTCAGAGCCTCAGCCAGGCCTGCGCTCTGCCCCTGCAGCCACTGTCCTGGGTCTAGGGGCCACCCCAGCCTCGGCTAGTCAGTTTTACCGTGCGGCCCCTCTCTGCACCTGCAGCACCCGCCCCATTGGGTTTTCCAAAGCCGTTAACTCGCCCTTTCTCCTAAAGTTTGCCCCAGTGAGCGTAGCTGCCAGGGTTCCGTGGGCAGGTGAGATGCTAACAGTTGGCGGCGTCCAGTGTCTCCCGGGCGTGAGAGGACCTATCTTTCCGATTCCTGCCTTCT
The DNA here is from genome assembly GCA_004026705.1 of Nesogale talazaci. Lineage (NCBI taxonomy): Eukaryota > Metazoa > Chordata > Mammalia > Afrosoricida > Tenrecidae > Nesogale > Nesogale talazaci. The sequence goes on from PVJH01009623.1 coordinate 4,184, forward strand.
TCCAACGGCTCTGCCATTGAGGAATGAACTGAACGGACCCAGCACCGCGGTGTCTTAAAATCATTGCCAAGAATGATTCAGAATCAGGATTGGAGGCCTTTCCAGTGCTCACCAGTGGAGAATTCCCAGTTCACTTTCATTTCCCTTGGCCCTGCGTTTCATGTCTTGAAAGACATATGGAGCCCTTATTAAGAAGAGGAATAAAAAAATTCCTTTGGCAATGCAGATGTCAAAGGCTGTGAATTTGATTCATAGCAAGAAGTTTACTGCCCCAGTTTTTCAGGCTAAACGAGAAGAAAATATGTATTTGGAAAGGATGGCGTTTAATGACAAGGCGTTGCCATTTAATCGATGCGCTGTCTAAATGGCTCGTGCTGCGATTGGACCTGCAGGAGCTGTGACTCCGGTTAACCCGGGGGTAAGCCTGGAACGGAGCATTCGAGGCTGTGTGCTGCCTGCCGGAGATGCCCATAAGGAAGGGATACTGGGGCACATAAGACTTTCTGAGCTTTCTGATGCTGCGCAGTGGCACCCGCGTGAATTGTATTGAGAGTGGGTCATGGGAGCATTCCAATTGCCCTTGGTCTGGCATACTGTCGCTCTAAATCCCAAATGAAACTTTTTAGAAAGTCTTGTCTTCTGACTAAATGGTAGTTGTGTGATGTTTCATTTTGAGAGTGAGTCATTGGGAAGCTAGAACAGCCATTCCTCCTTCAGCCTATTTGCTAGGGACGAACATGAAAATCTTCCTCCATGGTTCTTTTTGGCCTGCTTTCAGCCATGCTGGAGATTAGAACGACTTCAGTGCTTCCCCGTCTCACCCCTGCATCCTGGTTTAGTGTTATTCTAGCTCGACTTTCTTATGTACCTTGGACCAGTGAATGTGCTGTTTTTCTCATAACGTCATTCACCAATTCTAATCCTCTAATTCCTTTTATGCAAGCTCAAAGCTATCTCTGTGGTGTCATTATTTTTCCTGAGCAAGAGAGCCAGGTTACTGGGGGAGGATTTATTTTCAAGGTTTGGCATTGGAATGGCTTGGACCATAATGCCCAGTTGCTGGCCACTGTTCATTATTAGACAGGGGGGACCTGCCGAATTAGGTCGAGAACCAGAGACTGTGAGGGGTGGCCATCACCGACAGGCGGCGCGGCCGAGCTAGACGGCCCTGCATTGGCATCCTTGAATGCCAGCGCCATTCTGGGGTTGCCGAAGAAAGAATTGGCTCTGCTGTTTTCCTGGGCCGGGAGCTCAGCTGTGTACTAGACTCCATTACATACCATCTGATGGGAGAGGCAACTCAATAGCTTTCCATCTCCCAATCGGGAAATAATTCCGAGAAGATGCTTGGCTCTCTTGGTGCAGTGGAAACAGCTGCTTTGCTGGCTAACAGGAATGAGCAGACATTTGGCACTTGGAAATGTGCACGCTTGCACACACCCAAAGGCTCCTGGGTCTTAGCCCGGGCCAAATATGTATCAAGTGGGAGACTTCTGGCTTTCAACTGAGAACTTTTTCATGCAAGTTCACGAAGGGTCCCTCTGGGCCAATGAGAGGTTGGCTGCTTTCCTCTTGCACAGGCGCCACCAGTGGGTAGCCTGGTGCCCGCCTTTTCCTGGTGCCACCTTGCTCTTCCAGGGCACCTGAGGAGCATAGCCCGGCTCCTATCAGTTCCTGTCTCAGATGCCAGCTTTCCGCCTTGTGTACCAATCTTTTGGGCTACCCTAGAATCACAGAAGAGTCTGGCAGGAAAGCAAAGAGTTTACTTGGGTCAGGGCAAGGTAGCATTAAAAATCCAATACTCTACGAACCATTCCCATATGGTCTCTTGCAGGGAATCACTGAGCGATACATTGAAGGATAGCTCTTTGAGTTCTTGGGTTCCCTCTGGATACTTCCATTGGCCCGTCCATTCCCTCGCCTCCAGCCAACTGCCAGACATTTTCTTGCAAGTGAGTAAATAAGACACCAAGATCAGAATGGAGGCCACCTCCTGAGCCACAGCCACCCAGTGCATTTTCATTAGATTAGGCCCTCACAGCGGAGGCTATCTCTGTCGGAGAAGTTGTTTATGTTGGGCTGCTCTGTGGCACTGGGCTTCTCGTCTTCTAATGAGATCACAGTTATAACAACACTACACAAAATGGTAGAGCCTTAGATAGGCTTTTCTTTAGATATTTCCAGAGAAGGAATCTGTACAATTTCCTGAGGATTGTATAAACCCCAAGTCAATGTTGGATTTCTTTTAGACAAGGGAGAAAGGTAATATGCTACAGTTTGAAAAGTATAGATAGAAAGCGAATATAAGGGGTCTTCAGAGCCTTTTGGGAAAAAAAAGAATAAAAGAGAATGTAATTTTTTCATGATCCTCTTGAAGACCCCTGGTGTGACTCTTTGATTCACCCCAAGTCCCTGAGTAACTCAATAATCCCTTCAAGAGCTACTGCCAACTCAATTCTGACTCATAGTGGCTTTAGAGGGTGAACCAGAACTGCTGGTAGAATTTCCAGGGCCGGTCATCTTTACAGAAGCAGATTCGTCTGTCATGTCTTCTTCCCAAAGGTTTAACCAACACCCCCCCCCCGCCCCCCATGACTTTGGCAGCTGAGCATGTTAGCCACTTTAACCACTGCACCACCAGAGCTTTTAGCCCTTCAAGAGAACCCCTAAAATATTTCCTCTTTTTTTGGTAAGGAACAAACTCTTTTGAAAATCACTATTACACGTAATCAATGCACACATTTTAAGTCTATCATTTGAGGAGTTTTGATGGATGCGTGTGTGATCACCACCCCGGTCAAGATCTAAAGCATTTCTCTGACTCCAGAATGTGCCCTTGTGTGCCTATGAAGTCAGTGTTCATTTACCCCTATCCTGCCCCAGACCTGGTGTTGTAGCAGTTACGTGTTGGCCTGTGGTCTGCAGAGTTGACAGTTCCAAACCACTAACCACTTAGCGGGAGAAAGATAGACTTTCTACTCCTATAAACAGCTCACGTCTTGGAAATTCATAACTTCCTCGCTGATTCTATGGGTCACTAATGATTTGATGTCAGTAGTTTACTCTATTTTTAAGTTTTCTTCCCCTCTAATTCCCCTAGGTTAGATGTGCTGGCAAAGAGACTTCATAAAAGTTGATTTGTATGGTATGTACAAGCGTCTGGTTTCTTTTGCATGGCATATGGCTTTTTGAGATTCCTTTGTATTCCCTTCAAGAAGAGAGTGAGCTTTGTTTTCAGGTTGATGAGTTCAGCTGATCAGGGAGCACAAGGTCCAGCATAATTGCATACTATAAACTAAATAATTATTTGAGTGCATACCTCTTGAGTTCACACAGAGGCTATTGAAAATTCACTGCCCTCAAGTCGATTCCAAATCAGACTATCCACATAGGACAGACTTTCTGAGATTGTAAATCCTCACAGGAGCAGAGAGCCTCTTCTTTCTCCTGTGGACTGGATGGATTGGTTTGAACTGCTGATCTTGCAACTGCTGATCTTGCACGTCTTTGTCATGTTAGTCACTGAACGTTCACCATTGGAGCCACTCTGGGACTTGCTCGTCCTTGCCCCCTCTGGTGGGTACTCTTAGAACACTAAGGGTATGTGCTTCTGAACAACTGAGAAAAGGCAAAGGAGCATTTTATGCTTCTCTGTTTTGAGACACAAGAGGCCAAGTTTTGGGAGAATTCTAGAAGTCATCCCTCCTGGAGGGTTTGCTGCAGGCTTGCACCAACCTTCCTGCTTTCAGCTGAGCTGCTCTTCCATCCCTTGTACAGGGGTTTCTATTTCATTAAGGACGTATTATGTTTTATCACATAGCTCCCTTCCAGAACTCTGTTCAAAGAGCTCTCACAGTGACAACGTCTAATGTTTTAAAATGTAATCAAGATTATGAAGGGCATCTCTGAAAGCACCAAGACTAACAAACTAAGTGAATAATTATTCCAAAAGACTTGGTTTGATGGTTCCCAGTTTGGTTATTTATTTTTTTTTATAGAATTTTAAGTTTTAAAAGCCAACCAACTTCTCAGGTAAATTACAAGGTACAGTGTACTTTGATAGGAGCCCTGGTTGCGTGGAAGGTTACAATTTGGGCTGCTAACCTCAAGGCCAAGAGTTCAAAACCACTGGTTGCCCCATGGGGGGAAAATGAGGCTTTCACTCTGTGTGAAAATTGACTCAATGGAAGTGAGGTTTTTTTTGGTTTGTTTGTTTCTGGTTTGGTTTGCTATGGTGTCTGTGAGGATGCGTCATGATTGCTTATTTACATTTGAAATAGTTCATCTTATTAGCAGCTATCGGCAAGATGTTACAGCTAATATCTTGACCTATGGATGTTCAAGTAATCAATGTGGTAGCGGCTCTCATTTTCTCATAGTTTATTGGGCCACATAATTTTCCGCTAAGTTCTTAAATATGATATCCACTTACGCAAGCCAAATCTCAAAGCCTTGTTTCGTAAGTGGCACTAGGAACAGCCTGACAGTTTCGGAGAGTGTCTGTGAGTTCTTAAATATTAAACGTTTTAAAAGTGTTTTCAAGTGAACTTTTCAGAGAAATGTCTCTGCTCTTAAGAAATATTTTCTATAAAACATTACATCCACAATTGCACAAATATAGCACTGAGGTAAAAAAAAAACCTATACAAATATGTGGTTAGCTACTGTGACTGTCACCTAATCTGGTGTCAAGTTGAGGATTAAGAGTGTAGAATTGCAGTTTAGTTTGTCAGTCTGGAGACGGCCAATGAGACCTCTGTGTGGGCATGGCCTTCTCTGAGAATTCTGGGAACTCTGGTCCTTCCTCCTTGGAAGCAGGAGGCCCTCTCTCTCTTGGTTCACTTGCTTGGAGACTTTCTACCGACAACGCTCCCTCCCTTGGAGACACTGGACTGACAAGGCTGGCTCCCTGTGAGACATCCCTGAGGAGAAGCTACATGGACCTCTCCTGGTGCAGCCAGAAACCTGAACCTACGGAAACCACCAGCTTCTGCGGAGACCTCTACCAGCGCTGAGATGCTTACAATGTCACTGGATCCCAAGACTTTCTACCCATTGGTCTATAATCATTTTGCATTTGGCATCATTGCCTGAGTTTCATGAGAGGACTTTGTAGATTGCTGTTGGACATATGGGCTAATATCGGACTTAGGACCTTGCACTGAACTATGCTGGGATGTTTTCTTAATGTCCAGTTGCTCTTGTGTATAAGCATCTTTCTTAGACACATATGCGTGCTTATGAATTTGTTTCTATAGTCTACCACTGCTGTGTGAACCATGGTTGCAGCAGCTCTGTCCATCCATCTTGTCGAGGGGCTTGTCCTTTTTGTAAGAACATGCAGTGAGCTTCTGATCAATTCATTTCACTCCGTTCTTCCCAGGTAATATATCCTTTTGGCTTCACAGAGACCTATTGACCTCATTGGAGGGAGAGACAAGTCAGGCACTCGATCAGGTCCCAGTTGGGAATGTGCACTGAAAGCCCCGGTTGCTTGGGAAGGGGCTCATAGATTATTTTCTGTGGGATTATAATAAAATTTTCCCCAACTCTGTCTCCTCCAAAGATTTATCAAACATTAGAGGTTACGTGCCAACACCTGGTGAGAGATCAGATGCTTTCAGCCTCTGATGGTCGGGCCCATTCCCTGCTGTGGTACACAATAGATTACTTCTCCCTGAAGGCTTCCAACCATCAGTCTGGTCCTTGTAGGTGGGGTTCATACCCTACTGATAATGGTCTCTATGAATAGCCAGAGATTAAGTCAAACTTGTTTGGTGACATCCAAAGTTAGGCCCACATCCTGAATCTGGGGTCTGCCTATTTTATCACATGTGGGACCCTAACACCTCCCCTTCCTATTGTGTGTATGTCCCTAGATTGTCCCCCTCTCATTACTGTATTATCTATAGCACAACCTTTTCCTGTGATGTAGAGCTTTACTTGTAATTAGGGACTTTGCAATTCCCCAAAATATTTAAAAGCCCTGGTTAGCAATAAACCTCTCTCTCTACGTGAACCATCACTAGTGCTCAGGTGAGCAGGCTACCATGAAAACGTGTCTGACTCCATTATTTCTATCTGTCATATTTTCTATGACTTTACTGTAATCTTTACTTATTATTGCTGTACAATTGCAGGTACTGGACCCATGATGATATGCTGAGGGCTGGCTCCCCTGACAGTTTTCAGATGAAACTTGTCTGAAGGTTGCCCCGTGTTGCAATGCTTGGACTTCTGTAAAATAAGATCTAAGAATGCACTTAGTCATTCTGCTAGTGTTTTTGAGATGTTCTGGGCATGAGGATAGGTTCCAGGTGCAAAGAGAAACAAAGAAGTCTTCCCTGAAGGACCCTCTCTTTAGTGGGGAGCTAGCCAAGAGCAATTGTGGGTCAGTGTTGTAGTTTGTCTGTAAGAAAGCCATGAGATAACTGACAAAAGCTTCAGGAAATGGAAGCATAGCAGCTTAGAAAAGACTTCTTTACAAAATATTCACCTGCTCGTCTGATTTGCACTAGCAGTTTACCTCATTTTGGAAAGCAAGTAGAAGTCTCTTCTGTAACACTGAACTTGCAGACTTTGCCAGAAGAATGCCCTTGCTATTCAGCTGGCTCTGACTGCAGGCATCACAAACCTGACCACAGGGGCTGAGCAATGGAGGTCATGGACAGCTCAGTGGTGGAAACATTCTTTCCTTTTCTCCCTCTCCTTCCTTCTTCTTCCTCCTTTTACTTGTATGAGCTTTATCCACTACCCCCCACACTCTGTTATCTAACCTGTTGGGGCGCTCATGTCCAATGGAACCCATCCACCAGGGAGTTCTCCAGATAGCGCGCAGTGCTCAGTGCAGGCAGTCTGTACTTGCTGAGCTCATCTGCGATTTAAACCCGAGCCTTGAGACTATGCATTGGCAGGCCCTCTTAATGGGGACCTAGGATTCCTGACCAAGTCTGTTGTTGTTTTGCTATAATGAGCTGTGTCGCTTAGAAAAATCAAGCAGGGAGTATCACAGACATGATGAAGTTTGGAGGATGGTGCTTTACTTCGTGTACAGCTGGTATTATTTGTCTTCTCTGTGGAATGAGGCTCTAATTAAGATGATTAAATGAAGGAGAACTCGGCAACTGCAGCTTGTGACACCAGGGAGCCTTGTTTTTCTCCAGGTCATAGCTTGCAACTAAGGTCAGATATGGCCCAAAGGCCAACCGGCGTGAAATGAGCGGGCAGGTTCACATCCACACATGGTGAATAGATTTGCTCTGAGGAAAGCTCTCAGTGGGGTTTGTGATGACCGGTTTCAGAGTGTAAGCCTTTGGTTTAATTAGTGTGGAGACTGATTGCTGTGCTCAATATTGACTTCTGAAAAACATCCCTCCAACCACAGGTCTCAGGCAGACGTGCGGACAGTGCACAGTGAAGGTTTGGATGTTACTGGAGAGGTCAGCAGTACCGAGCTCCTTCAGATCCAGAGCACTAACTTATCAACAAAACAGCTGTTCCTTGGCCTATTTACATAGTGTAGCTTTTACCCCACGAAGTGGGAAAAATGGGTGATTACTAAGTGAATACATACCTCAAGGTGCACACAGTGGAATAATACCATGTGGGATGGATTGACTTGTGTCCTCCCCTGCCCCAAATGAATGTTATAAATCTTACTTTACCTGTGGTTATAATACTGTTTAGGAACTGCTGTGTTTATTGGCTCTGTTAATGAAGTGGTATTCAGGTAGGATGTGTTTAAAATAAACCTTTTGAGATATTAAACAGTAGGTGATCATAAAAGAGATCAAACTTACCAGTCAGAAGGAATATAGTTACCCTGCAGGCCTGGAAAGGAACTCACACCTGGGGCTCAACTTTCAGCCAAATACTAGAGAGATGAAGAAGGTGACCAGTCGGTCCCACTAAGGGTAACACTCCTTACAAAGATCAACCCTTGTGAGCAAGAGCGTAGTATTTGCCCAAGGCCAAAGTTCAGAAGCCAGGAAGGGCTAGGGAAGAAGACAGTGTGGAAAAAGGAAATAGGGAAAGTGGGGATGAGAGGGAAGCCCTACATTGTGGGTGTTGCAACCAGTGAGATGGAACCAAAATGTACACTGATTTGCTTGGTAGACCTTTGTGCAAATCACAGGAAACTGCTCAGAAGAGAAAAAGGCAAAACAGGTGAGTAAACAAGGAGGAGAGATGGGGCCACAAAGAGCCAAGGAGCAGAAGCAAAAATGAGCAGGGACATTTACTCAGAGCCAACAGATAGAAAAGGCCCCTTCCTCTTGAGATAGCACCCTGAATTTGGAGTTCTTGCTTCCCCAAACTGTGAGCAAACAAATGTATATTTATTAAAGCAATTTCTTGTGGCATTCCTCTTTTTGCAGTACTTGATACCCAAGACATCATGTGATAAGGAAAAAGACCAGGCTAGCTAATTGGAACAGATTCAGAAATATTTCCATGGCTAAATTGAAAATACCAGGTTTGCAACAGTGTGTATATAATGTCTCGATTTGTGTGATAAAACAATCAAGCATCCTCCTTCCAAAGTTTTCTTATTTTTAAAAACATTTCCCCAAGTTTCAGCCCATTGGAGAAGAGTACATGTTCTATAGTTGATAAAACCTTGTGCTACAGAGTAAATTCCAGTTCATGACAACTCCATGTATCAGTTCAACTGTGCTTCGTAGGGTTTTTCTTTCCCTATGTTTTTTAATTATTTAATTGCATGAAATATATGTGTAACAAAGCAGCTGACATTTTGAAAACCTTCACCTGGACAGTTCAATGACACTAGTTATGTTTATCATGGTACTTAGTCATCAATCTTATCTATTTCCCAATTATCCCAACACTAACAGAAGCGTAGGCTCCTTAAGCACTGTCTAGAGGATTTTCTTTCTTTCTTTCTTTCTTTTTTTGGCATCACTGCTCTCCGGTGGTGGGAGTAGGAGGCCCAGCCCCACTGCTGGAATTGAACCTCCGTCCCAGTGGGCCGCAGTCCCGCGCACAACCGCTACGTCACCAGGGCTCAGCCTGTCTAGAGGATTTTCAATGACTTGTTTTTGGGAAGCAAATCACCAATCTTTTTTGTTTCTTTTGGAGGTGCCACTTACCCTCCAATTTTTTTCACTAGTAGAGAGAGGGCTTTCATTGTCAGGTCTCTGCTATGAAGGCTGTGGCTTTTGTGTGCTATCAAACCCATCCTGTTGGTAACTCTCTGTTAATATTTTCAGCCAGGCAGCAAACAGAGATACTGTTAACAAGCCACGTGAGGACCATTGGAAGAAAGGAGTCTAATTGATATCTGAACACTTTCTTTGATATCTGCTGGTGATATCAAGATCACAGTAGTATAAAAGCTTGGGGGTAGGGGTCAGCCATTTGGAACAAAATGCCAAAAACACGCTCTTTTGCGCCGTGTTGTTTACTGACCATCTTAATGGAGCAGAGCGCAGTGTTCTATAGGAAAATAGACATCAAAGATTTTGAGTTGAAAAATGATTCGGAAGAATCACTGTTTTTTTCTTTTGTGGGGATCACTGCCCTGGTGGGAGTAGGAGGCCCAGCCTTGCTCCTGGAGAGCTGCTGCTGGATTTGAACCACCAACCCAGTGGACTGCAGTCTCACACACAACCACGAGGCCACCAGAGCTCAGCCCCCGGAAGAATCACTTTTGACCCTTGGTATTAAGTTTTAGATTTTATTTTAAACCAATAACATATTTTCTTTCCTAAGAATTCACAAGATAGATAGCAAAAAAACTAAGTAAATATGAAAATGTTCTTTCAAAAGGATAAAGTAAAAAATCTAAGTGATTAGAATAGTACTGTGTCTTAGTGTAATTGGCAATACTCCGTGATACAAACAATGGCATGCCATTAGGGTTTTCTGGTTCAGTGCAATGCAGGCTCACGCACTCGCCGCCCCCCTCTGGTTCTGTCTAGCCATCCATTCTTTAAGCATGAAGGAGGTGTAGGAAAGTGTTAACAGATGAAACGAGGTCTGGGTGGTTGGGAATGGGGGAGGGAAAGGAGACATTTTTCTATCTTAGTTTTTTTGTTTTGTTTCAGTTCCAATTTTTCACAGTTGTATATGTTCTTAGTTTCAAGAGCAAATAGTTTTCTTCTGTAATCAAGATCACGTTCAAGACTTTGTTGTTTCAACACATTTCTAGATGCCAGCTGAAGTGACTGCCATGATTTGTCAGTGCTCACCTTTAACTTGGAAGATGGTGATTTTCTCTTTTACTCTCTCGTGCTCAACACACATGCACGCAAACTCATCCATCCTGTATTCCACTCTCCATTTATAATCCTATTAGCATGATGAGGAGTCAGAGTTTACTATTTACATTATTGTGACTATACAAATAATACCCGTCAATGTGCCAGATAGTATACCAATTCCTTTTCTTTTCCTCTTCAGCTTTTTATTTGCTCCTAGCTAACAACAGGGCCTCATTTCTTTTTCTTTGCTTTTTTTTTTTCCAAAATTGATTGGTTTTGCATGTCCTTATCAGCAATTCAGCTCCAGAATCTCTGGCTGGTTAGAAATAATTACTTTTTTTTTCCTTTTGTGATGGCTATTTGCATTTATACCATTCTTTGAATTTCAGTTGATGATTTAACATTTATCTTAATAATGATGACCCTTTAGGGCTAGTCCATCTTTGAGACTGCAGTTCCATTCTTTCCCAGCTTAATACTTTCCAAATAACAGAAGCTGCACTTTAGGCTTTCTGCTCCCCTCGCATAGTCAGTCTCAGAAATCCACAGCGTAGTACTGCCCTGTCCTGTAGGGTCATTATGAGTCACCATCAGCATGATGGCAGTGATGGAGATGCTTTCCTGGTGCCGGGCAGGGATTAAGTGTCGGCTTACTAATGGGAAGATCGATATGGAACCCACTGCTGATCTGCTTCCCTAAAGAGCTACCAGATCGAAGACTCCAGAGAGCAGTTGATTCTGCTCAGGAAGGATCCCTGTGAGTTGGAATCTACTCAGGGACAGTGGATTTCATGCTTCTTGATCACTGGTCTTTACCATCCTTTTCCTGCTGCTTATTTCTTTTCCTTGGGGGCTCTTAACAGCTATTATAACAATCATAAATCAATTTAGAGTTTCTGTGATGTTTGCTGTTACCAGGTATTTTAGTTTCTATAGCAAACACCTAGAGTGTGAGATAGGAGAACACCTTCATATTGACCTTTGTGAATTTTCTTGAGCACAACAGAACACCCCCTGGCTTGCTTTCCTTAGACTGTGTGTGGCGATGCAGCTGTAGAAGGCTAGTAAGGGGAAGGACGTCCCTTGGTGAGGTGGGTCAGTGCAGTAGCAGAAAGGGTAAACTTGCATGAACCCATTGTCATGAAGATGACACAGCATGAACAATGCTTCATTTGGTTACAGTAAGGTCGTAGGAGCGGGAAGCCACTTGACAGCATTGATTTCTGTCAGTTTTCAACTAGTTATCCTTCTCCTTTAATAATTAAGAATGATTCATTCACATATCTCATGAGCTCTGCACAAACCCTAATACGAGGTCATGTAACCTTGCTGTGGAAGTTTCCGACTGCAAATTGCAGGAGGCTCAGAAGTGACTTTGTGACCATTTGATGACCGACATCTCCGTTCCCGTGCCCTGGACTGGAAGGCAGGCCCTGCAGCTCTACTGCCACTGAAGCCCCCAGCTCTGCTTGTCACTCCGCCCCCCTTCAGGCCTGATCCGACCTAACTGATGACTGTGCAAGGAACTCAACTTGGGTTGTGTGCTTCAATTTAAGGTCATTGTGGGTCATACATTCTCCACCACTATTTTCAGCTCCTCATTTGTTGGGCAGCTTCTATCCCTGTTCTTGCTGCCTGGTCAGACCTGTATAAATTGTCTCAACCTGTAGAGACCAGCTTTACCCCACCATTCTCACCAGAGAGCCCATTTGGATGGGGCATATGTGCCCAGAATAATTGTATCAAAATCCATAATCACCACAATAAAAACCTCCTTATGCCTTCCACTGCTGAAAACACATGGTCTCAACAAAAATACTCCTAGCCCAAAATAACTTTCTCATGAAAAGGTTAAGAAACTATCAAGTATGCTTTAATTTGCTTCAAGCTTACTGTAGCCAGCAGTAGCGGGGAGGTAAGCATAGCTATTTCTAACACGAGTAATCTACATTGAGCTTTGTGAAGCAATTACATCCAAGGCAGAAAATGATTTTAAAAAGCTTAGTGGGGTTACTGTGAGTTTAGTTACAGCTGAGATGATTAACTATTCTCATAATTTATGAACCAGTGCTATCTCCTCTAGTAGTCATGTCTTGCCACTTATCTATAACTTGTGTCATAAGATTTAACATCTTTGGGCTAAATAGGGTTCTTATTTCAAATGGGTAGAAGGCTTTGTAGTTGAAATATTTTAGCAACAAGAGGTTTTATCTTTTCTACTTTGAATGTCAAGAAACAGAGTGGAGGGGATTTGTAATTTATGATAAAACTGAGAATGTGGTCAATGACAATTTTACTTGAGACATCTGCTCCACACAGTTAGTCTTTATAGCTATCTACGATACCAATATTCTGTATATTTTATATAATTCAGAGGAGGAATTTATAACAGGATCGGAATGAAGAATGCCTTTTAGTTTCAGGTAATTTGCCTGTCTCTTTCTTGAAAGGGAGAATCATTTTCTGATTTTACATTTTCCCCTCGTAATTAGCAGTCTTGCATTACTCTGGTTCCACATTATTGCCAGATGGATGAATACTGACACAAGCTGAAAGATGATTCTCTGGGGGAAGAGAAACACTTGAGATGGTGGTAGCCAGGGGCAGAATTGTGAGGCAGCAGTATTTTTAGAAAAATCAAGGAGTAAGGGACCAAGAGAAAAACTTGCCACAAACTGGAAATAATAAGTTATAATTAGATGATGGCTGTTGGTGCCTTCAAATCAACTCCAATGCATGGTGACCCCATAAGTAAGTGTTGCCTCTGCTACCCCAACTTTAGGATTGTTGGGCTGTGAGGGCACTGTCAGGGTTGTTTTGTCAGTTCATTGTGCTGAGGGTTCCCCTGACTGTCATTATCCTTCTTCCTAACCTGGTTCTCTATTCTAGTGACTGTTCTATCAGGAGGACAGGTCCACAGTAAGTAGCTCAACCCATATTATCCTCTCTTTGAAGGAGCATCCCTTCTGACTCTATTCCTCCTACGACTGATTTGTTTATTCTTTTGTCAGCCCATGGCGTATTCATTCTCTTTGCCAACACCAGGGATGAAACCCTTCGACAATGCTTTTGAAAGTGACCACTATGTTAATTGTGGTCTGCTAGTGTCTTAGTTCCCTAGTGCTGCTTTACCAGAAATAACACAAGGGGAGTCTTTAACAAACAGAAAAGTTTGCTCTCCCCATTCTGGGGGCTATCATCGGGGTCTTGGCTCTGTCGTCCTTCTGTGAGGTTTTCTTCTGATTTCTAGGGGTCTTACCACAGTTGTTGGTATCCCATTCCTGGTAGCAGCATCTCCAGTGTTGTATGACGTACCAGTTGTGTGTGTGTCTCTGTGACTATTCTGATCTTCTTGCAACACAAGTATAGTCAGGGTTTAGATGTAGTCTACACAGATGAAATTTCAACTCTTCTATTGATAGTTGCATTCTGGATTACAATTACATTACATTAAATACATGATGGGAGGTAACATGTTCTACTCAAGGCCAACTAATTTAATCACATGTAAGTACCCCATGGTAGCAACTGGACTAGCAGTTGAACAAATAACTGGGAATCACGGTCTAGTTAAGCTAGCACTTTAAGTTAACCACTACAGATAGAAGAAATTGTTCTAGATAGCTCCAATGGAGGGAGTTTATTATAAGAGCTTGCTATAAGGATGATGGACTGAAAAAAAAAAGATGACTGATGGATCAAAAGAAGAGAACAGGAAGTTATGTGAAATCTGCAACTCTAGGTGCTTCTGGTTACTTTTAGTTGTGAGAAGGGAAGGGTGGAAATAGTTTCACCCTTCCATGCTTTTGTGATTCTGCTATTGGAGATGAGCTGTTTATGCAGGACCTATGAGCCAGGATGTCTGGGTCTTTGTAATTGCACCCATGGGTAATATCATCGTTGACCCCACCAATGTCACTGCTGCTGTGGGGGCTGTCCCTACCACCACTACTGCAGATCTCACATCTTCAATTGGTACTGTCACTGTCTTCCTTGCGATTACTGTTTCTCTGCTTCATGGAAACCTGTAGGAAAGGGTCTTTTATTTTTTTGCTTCACTGCCCTCTGGTGGGAGTAGGAGGTCCAGGCTTGCTCCTGGAGAGCTGCTGCTGGATTTGAACCGCCAACCCAGTGGGCCGTAGTCCTGCACACAACCACTACGCCAGCAGGGCTCTGCCAGGGTTTTTTTTTTCTCTCTTGTTACTTCCACTGCCTAGTTTCTCTACAGCGAGTGCTTCCACATTCAGAGCCGAATGGCAAGTAAATTGTCAAAGAAGGCTGCAAATGAAATGTGCAAGTTGTACCCCTGTACATCTCAGAGCCTAACAAAGACAACTGGGAACAGAACTGAGAAATTATTATAGGAAAAAGAGCTAAGAGTATGCTATGGTTCTTTTGTGAACCCAAGTTTGGTTAACAGCACTGTAGCTTTGTTCAAAGACGTCTATAATGCTAAACCTCGTGTTTGAAATCTCAAAGGAAAGGGTGGTCTCTTGAGGACATTGGTATATCTGGAATAAATTATTCTCTGCTCTGTTTTATATTCTCTGCTTTAATGATGAAGTATTTATAGGTATCATTGACCTATTGACTCCTTTTGGTGGAGACTGTTTCAAAACAAGGGAGGGGGCGAAATAAAATCCATCATGTGCACATGCACTATTCTGTTCCTCTTAGGAATTATTGAAGGAAAAAGGAGAATGAAATACATGCCCTTATCTAACTGCATTTATTTATAGGTCAATGTGAAGGTGTTGGGACTTCTTAAATCTTTGTGCCTTGACAGGAGTTTCTAGCAGTTTAAACTTGGTTCATCAAAATGAGTATGTCATACCAAGTATTGTAATGATCCTTATTCTGTGACCTTCAGATCCACTTAAAAGAAAAGTGGGAAGTGTTATGCTTAAATGAGCTTCCAGATTACTTGTAGGGATTCAAACTAACTCTGGCAATGTTACTAACGGAAAAAGTGAAGACAAAGAAATGATCAGATTTGGGGAGAAGATGACTAATCTGGGTTTGATACTTGCATTTGTCTGTAGGTATACAAGAACTGAAATTTTAATATGGAAAGATTCTATGAAAAAAAATGATGCAAGGAGCATCAAAGGAGATGGTAGGAATAAACAGAGTCATGATGGCACAAAGAATTGGTTGGTGTTCATCCGCTTTAGGAGGCAGCAGTCTAAGATCAAAAATTGATGCCATCAGAGGAAGAAGTCCAACTTGAATTGAAGGCATTGGTGAAAAACAAAGGTACAGGAATTGATGGAATATCAATAGAAATGTTTCAACAAAAATATACAGTGCTGAAGATGCTTACTCCTCTATGCCAAGATAGTCAGGAAGGCTAAACTGAGTGGAAGAATTCTATATTTATGCCCATCCCAAAGAAAGATGATTCAGCAAAATATGGAAATAATTGAGCAACATCATTAATATCACATGTAGTCAAATTTTTCTAAAGGTAATTCAAAAGAGTTGGATCAATGCATGGATAGGGAACTGCCAGAAATTTAAGACATATTCAGAAGAGAACACAGAGCAAAGAATTCCACTGCTGATGTCAGGCAGATTGTAGTTGACAGCAGAGAATACAGAAAAATATTTATCTGTGTTTTACTGTCATTATGTATGGATAATAACATCATCTGAATACAATTATGAAGAATAGGAATTCCAGAACACTTAATTATGCCCATTCCAAGTCTGTATATAGATTGAGGCCATTGGTCAGACAGAACAAGGGGATGATATATGGTTCAAAATCAGGAAAGTTATGTGTCAGAATTATCTCTTTTCACCATATTTATTCAGTCTATATCAGAGATTCACTGTCCCTCAGACCGTTGGAGGGCCTGACTATAGTAAAAAAAAACAATAACAAAACCCTCCCAAAAACTATGAACAAATTCACTGCAGGCCCAGGATGAGTCAGCTGCTAAGCGGGACAGGAAATAGCAGCAAAACCACCCGGCGGGCTGGATAAATGTCCTCGGCAGGCTGCACGTGGCCTGTGGGCCGTAGTTTGAAGATGCCCTGGTCTATAAGCTGAATAAATAATCTGAGAAGCTGGACTATATAAAGAAGAATTTAACATCAGGATTGAAGAAAAATTCATTAACAATTTACAATATGCAGATGATAGAACCAAACCATGGCCAAGAGGACATGAAGCATCTACTGAAGAGTTCAGCTTTCAGTGGGGAACACACCTTAACATAAAGAAAACTAAAATCCTCACAGGTATATCAATCAGTGACATCATGATACATGGAAAAAAAGATGGAAGTTCTCAAGGATTTAATTTCACTTGGGTCCACCATCAATATCCATGGAAAGAGCAATCAGCACATCAAGCTACATATTGTACTTAGAAAACTCGCAGCACCTCTTTAACATGTTAAAAAACCCCACAAAGATGTTACTTTGAGGACTGAGGTACACTTGGCCCAAGCCAGGCGATTTCAGTTTCCCCAATTGCATCTGAAAGTTGCACACTCCCTAAAGCATACTAAAGAATTGGTGCATGGTGTTGCTACAGAATTTTATTTATTCCATGAGCAATGAGAAAACAAACAAGTCTGTCTTGGAAGGCGTACAGCCAGAATGATCCTTAAAGCTGAGGAGAAATTTTCTCATGACTTTTGGAAATACTCTCAGGAGAGCCTAGCCCCTGGAGCAGGACATCTTGCTTAGTTGAATAGAGGGTCAGTGAAAAAGAGGAAGACCATTCACCCGAAGGATTGGTATAGTGCAGCTGTTCTCAACCTGTGGGTCTCAACCCCTTTGGGGGTTGGATGATCCTTTCACAGGGGTCTCCTGATTCATAACAGTAGCAAAATTACAGTTATGAAGTAGCAATGAAAATAATGTTATGTTGGGGGTGGGGGGCTCGCCACCACATGAGGAACTGCATGAAAGGGTCACGGCGTGAGGAAGGTGGAGAACCACTGCTCTATACTATTCTTTGGTGACTGCCACCGGGGGGTTCAGTGTGGAAGGATTGTGGGAATGTGTGGGACTGGGTGGCCTTCCCCTCTGTTGGACATTGGTTTGTTATGAGTTGGAAGTCCTGAAGGGTACCTGTGATCATTAAGGTTTTGTGTCAAGTTGGCCGGGCCAGGAGGGTTGATTCTTGGTGGGTTAGCAAGGAAAGTGGAACTTTCTACACCCATAAAAAGTTACAGTCTCAGAAACTCTCAGGGACAGTTCTGTCCCATCCTATCAGGGCCACTATGAGCTGGCATCAATTCCACGGCTAGTGAGCTTGGTTTGTTTTTCCATCCTCCATGTGGGAGTCTCCCTGGGGAGGGGGGCATGGGCTATTTCCCCTGTAAGTGGATGCTACAGGCAAGCTTAGGTGCTTTTTGCTGGATCTAGACCTTACAATGGGTGTGCCACCTCAACTCTGGTGTTTTAGGCTGACGCCAATAGCTTCCCCTGAAACTCCAAAGTCTTTCCCCTTTGCGGCCAGAGGCCTGCCCTCTGACTGCCTCTCTTGTGCTCTTCAATCTCCCCAATTACGTGACCCAGGAAAAACGTCCGCCTGCTGCCTGACCCGACCTTGGAACTTTCCTGTCCTTGCAACTCTGCGAGCCATTTCCTTGATATGAACCCCTTTGTATAAAAAAGCATCAGTGGTTTCGTGTCTCTGGAGAACCCCGTTGAAGAGAGTGCCTAACAGTGGAGAGATAACTCAAGGGGCTCTGGCTGAACCGGGGCAAAGGATGTGGCTGCGAACTAAACGGTGGTGGTTGCAACCCATCAGCCGTCCTGGAGGAGAATGATTTGGTGTTCTGGGGGAGAAAGGGGGGAAGCAATGGCAAGGATCTACACATATCCTCCTCCCTGGGGGGCGGGCAGCAGAAAAGCGGGTGACGGGAGACATCGGACAGTGTAAGCTATGACCAAACTGATAATTTGTACATTATCAAGGGTTCATGGGAGGAGGGGACCGTGGAGCGGATACCAGGGCCTCCAGTAGAAGGCAAATGTTTTGAGAACGATGAGGGAAACAAATGTATGGATGTGCTTGACACAATGGATGGATGTGTAGATTGTGATCAGAGTTGTACGAGCCCCCAATGCAGTGATTAAAAAAAGGACATTAAGGTCCCGGGTCCCTTAGGGGAGATCTAGTCTGCCCTGGAAGATTGCGAGGAGCCAAAGCCGACTCTCTGACAGTGAGACTGCGCTCCGTTTTCGTGGGATATCCACGTGGACATTAGCCGCCACCCTCGAGATGGCTAGTTGACGCTCAGGGGGCTGGTTGAATGGAATATATATTTTAGCAGCTGCTAGTTAAAAACTGATTCGGGACAGACTAACATCATGTAAGCGTATTAGTTTTTAATAAATCCTGGTAAAGGTGTTTCTTTGGAAGAATTCATTAAAGTGACCCCTCCTCCCCGTGCTCGCTCTATGCAGCCAGTTTGGATGAAGTTACTCGGAGATTTCAAACTTCAATTTAGATTCTCTGTCAGAAAAAGCACGAAATGTACATCGTGCCTTTGATCGGTCAGACCACCAATTTCAACTACCAAGCCACCATGCTTGAGAAGATGATTAGAACTTAAACTTGGACAATGGGACCCTTACAGGGCAAGATGATTTTCCTTCCTCCAGCCATCTGCCATCACTTCCAGGAAGGAGCCCATACATACACGGAGAAGGTAATGCATCCCCTCCAAGTGTCAGGGTCCTGGGGTGTGAGAGCCAGCCAGGAGTGGAATGACGTGGTGAGGACACCACCACATTCTGCCTGGAGCAGAGAGATCCGAGAATTCCAAACAGGAACTTTGTTTTCCAAGCTCAGGTTCATTTAGAAGAACTCTCCACGATGCTGGTGCCTGGCAGGGACTCTGTGGACCGACGAGACATCTCAGTGACAACACCGCCAGGTGCTTCAGGAGGTGTTTGGACAGCACAGGTGGGAGCGTGACAAGAGCCTGGAACATCCCACCATCAAGGACTCCATCCTCAGCGCAGAGAGGAAGGGAGAGTGGGTGTTTCCTCTGTGATAGGCCTGACTGAAAAACAGGGAAGGCTTGAGGGACCAGGTGCAGGTGAGTCAGCCAGTGAGAGAAATCTTTTATCTCTGCCACCCCCCAATGAGAATAAAAATCTTTGGCCAATGCCTCCCCCCCCCCTTAAAAAAAAGCAAGAGAAAGATACTTACTAAGAAACTTTTAAATCATCTTACAGCTCTTAGCCTATTTGTACTTAATGCTGCCATCATCATTTTCTAAACATTTACTTTCGATTTGAGCCCTCGGTATCAGCTCCTCCTTTTTCCTTCCCTCCCCTGGGCTCCTCGTGATCCCATGATAAATGATAAATGATTATTATTTCCACATCTTACACTGTTTGCTGTCTTCCTTCACCCATGGTCCTGCTGTTTGTCCCCCTGGGGGATTATACATTTCCATTGGTTCCCCCCCTTTCTCCCCTCCTCCCCCCACCTTCCTCTACCCTCCTGGTAGCACTACTCCCATTTCTGTTCCTGAGGGGTTTAAAATATACTGATTTTTAATATGTGCCACAGTGGTCATTCGATTTCATGTCAACTTGATGATATCTGTATGGAGGTTGGGGTGGGATCCAACCTGTCAATCAAGTGGTAGCCAGGTGATGCCTGCTTGGGGGATATGGCATTCTAATAAGAGAGACGTGAGACATCCCACCCCCACCCCCTGCCATCACCCTCCTCCCTTGCTTGGATTTTGTGTCTGCTGCCGGGAGCTGCTGAATCTGTGAGCCATCTGTATTCTACATGCTCCTACCCACGGAGGTTGGGGCCGTATGACTGAGCACACACCAGCCCGTGACCTCTGTCCGTGCTTCCTTCTTCCCCTTTCTGTGTCCTGCGTGTGCAACTACCTAAAGAGGGCTGCAGCTAGCATCGGATCTGTGGCCTTGAGGTGGACTAGGCTGGGGCCCCTTTTTGATGTACTACTGCGGCTTGCTCTAAAGCACTTCTTTTCTACCCGTGTGATTGTCCCGGCTGCTGTTTCCCAAGACAACCCCCAGTGGCTTGGTGTTAAGTATCGTTTGCTCCCTCTCGCTGCTGTGGACTTGAGTCGAAGGTCCCTGGGTGGCACAACCAGCGTGTCCTCATCCACTGACTTAAAGTCAAGTGCTTTGAACTCGCTCAGTGACACCATGAAAGAGAAGCTTGACATTGTGTTGCGTCAGGCTGACAGTCAGGAAACTGCCCCATGGAGCAGTTCTGCTCTGTCACATGTGGGGACTCCAGGAATCAGAATGGATTCAATAGCAACAGACTTGATTTTTTTTTTAAGTTTATATATGTTAACATGGAAGGACACAGCACTTAACAGCTTCTTAGACTGCTTTATAACTTTTAAATAGGTCGGTGTATGGTAGGTATGTGGGGCTTTATGTGAACTCTTGCACATGCTAGGGGTGGTCCTGGCAGGAGGCGGGGGGCTGTGAAGTGAACAACGAACCCAAAGCAGAGGCTTAATAAAGGAGCTGGAGAAGTTTCTATGCCCAATGGTTGAAGAAACGACAGATACCTTATTGAACACCTGTACTTGAGGGACAGCAGCTACATGAGGGACAGTCATTTAGGGGGCAAGTAAAAAGGCAGAAGCAATGGATCCCGAAGGTAGCTCGAGAGCACCTCCTACTGGGCGGGCTGGCACAGTGCACCTGCAGGGGCCCTTCTAGATAGCTCTTTTCAACTGACTTTAGCCTGCAGCAATAAACATCTTGCTTAATATCAACACTAGTCTTTCAAGTTCTGAGCTAGCCCTCAGAATACTGAGGAAAAATAAATGACTAATGAGTTGTTGGGATGTCAGTAAAATTCACTTGACAGTTTAAAAATAGCAGTGAATTAGAGAGCAAGTATGAGACAACCCTTGGATCTAAGTTATCATTCCTTAAAATTTTAGTGGTTTCTCACGGTGTTTTATTTAAAAAAAAACTTCTTTTAATTGGGATAATTTGCTGTTTTGTGATAGAGACTCATTTCAAAAGCAGAGATTACCTTTGGAACATAGTTCATGGATTCACTTTTTCCAAAATCAGATGGAATCAATTCCCGGAAGACTTGTCTTTCACAATGTTCGTCGTATGCTGAAGCTGGGTTTCATTCGAGTGACTGTGCTTGAAATGACTGACCCGAGCCAGTCACCACAAAGAGTCGATCTTGTCACAGGGTCAGTGATCTTTCTGGTCTGTAGACAAGTCTGAAAGTTCTAGTCTCCGCCAGTCAGTTGGGCTGTAGCTCTAGACAAGACTTTGCTAGCAAGGTTAAAAAATATGGGCCTCCTTCTCGCCTCACCAGTTTGGGTGGGCCTAAGAAAAGAAGACCATGTGCCCCTGCAGAAGGATGAAGCTGAAGAGACCCCATGAATCCTGGACACATTTGTGCTAGCCTGCTCTCTCAGATTCAGCCTCCACAGTCAGCCATCTGGCATCCTTTACTAGAATTAAGTGTGTTCTGTTTGCGTTCCAAGTTAAATTCTCTTTACAATGCACTTCCAAGTTTAAGGGCTATTTGTCAGCTATTATGTAAAGGGGCAAATGAATCTGTCAGTGTTCGGTAAACAAAATCTCAGAGATGTGGAAGTTTGCATATATCATGGTTACTCTTCTCGCAGAAATGTCCAGGACAAGTTAAGAGGACCTGTATAAAATGATCAAACCACTCACATTCACGTCGATCTTAGTTTCATGGATCTATCAACAATTAATTGACTTTCATTTCTCTGAAGACCCCGCTTCCAATTCTCATTGTAATTGGCAATACCTTGGCGTCAGGGAGAGCTAGATAACTCCGTTGTTTCCTGAGCCACAATCAATTCCTTTGTAAACTCTTGCTCAATATTGACACTGCTATTCTAGGCCACGATGTCGCCAGTGAAGTGCTTTAGGTTTGCTGTGGTTCTCATTGTAGAATTCTTGAGTGTTTGCCACCTGAAGCCCCAGGCTTAGGAGAGAAGCTTATTGGGCAAAATGGCATGTATGTTTTTAATGCTCCCTAGAGAATTAGACATGTTTAGTTGGGAAGAAGCAAACAGAAAACCTATTTCAATTGTGTGTGTGTGTGTGTGTGTGTGAGAGACAGAGAGACAGAGAGAGAAGCAGCTAGAAAATACTCTTATTTTATTTTTTTTGCTTGCAATTTATTTGTTGTTGATCACAAAATGCAGGGAAGCAGTCAGGTCCCATGCCTTCCTGGCCTACACATTTATAAATCCCCTTTGTTCAACATCTGGGTCATACTGTATACACAACATTTTTAATATTCTCACAGCTGCAGAGCATGCCATATTACCATGTGGAATGTTTTCCACATATGCTCCTTTACTATGCAAAGTTCTCTGCAATTTGTTTTTCAATTCACTTTTGCAGAACTTATTGAAACCAGTTGCTTCTACACTCCATTTTTTGTAAACTTCTCACATGAACAGCACGTAGGCTATAAACAAATTGTTCCCGCACAAATGTTAGTAGTTTTAAGATCTTTCGAGAAAGGTCTTTCTGAAATCGAAACAGTAGTCATGAACTCAGAACTTAAGGTCTGCAGCTCCCAGCCTTCCAGGGATCATGTTGCCTGGGGAGCCTTGACATAGGATGCCACTCTCAGGACCCCTCTACCCCAGGGCAGCAATGGAGAAAGGTCAGGCCTCATAAGGAGTGAGCAATCTTCACGGGGCCCTGGCTGGGAGTTCATGGCTTGGGGATCTTGGTGTTTGATCATCTTCTGTTGTTCTTCTTAGTCTATTCCTGTGCTTCATGAGCTGCTTCCGGTAATGGATCTTGGTCTTTTTCTCCAGCTAACCTTGTGAGCCCAGCATTCCAAGTAGGCATCCACTATCGAGAGGGCAGTAGGAAGCGCTATCAGGACCAAAGGAGGGAATTCCATTGAACACCTTGAAGCGTTCCAGCACGGATCAGTCACAGTTGGCTTTTGTGGGGAAGTAAGCATCTCACGGTTGCCTGAAAGTTGTGGCTTTTGGTACCTAAAAGTGACAGAGTCCAATGGGACAAGTTGGTGTTTGTGTACTTGAGGATGAGGGCAAGGCACTTCAACTCGTTTCTGTGAAAGCTGCTAGAGATGTTGATGCCCTCACAGGTGTGACCCCACTCTTCCATCCCAGGGTTCTTGCTCGGCCATATGGTTGGTCAGGAGATGCCCTTGGCCATTGAGCATCAGAACCTGTCACTTTCCCATCTTTGGCCAACTCCCGGGGAAAAGTGAACAGTAATGGCAAATCTAGTGGTAAATAAAGTGGCAAATAATGAGACAGGTTTCTGAGAGCTAGATTCCTTTAACCTTTCTCTTTATTAAAAAGTAATCTTCCTATGATGAAAGGTAATCTTGGTTTTGCATATGAACCACATCTCAGGAGAATGTCCAGCACCTCCCCTTCAGGTGTGTGGCTTTTTGGTGCATGGAGATAAGTGTTTCGTGTGTAGCTTCTGTGGGCTCTGGCAATGTGAGTACATGTGGTCAGAAGCCCCTGCTCTTCTTCCCTGTCTTTCAACATCAGAGTTCCAAGGACACCTTCAAAGGAGGCCTAAGGAGCCCATAAGCCCTCATCTCCTATTATAACTAGTAAAATGTTCACTAACCCTCATACTGGTTTCACATTTTATTTCCAATTACCAACAGCACCAGAGCCAATCTAGATGGTGGCCACAAATGAATCGAGACACAGCCATTATAATTTTTTGTACACTTTACAGACATAGACAGGAAGAGATGAAACAGGGCTGTGCCATTCTTTGAAAAGCTGCAGTCAGGCTTCGTGGTCTTTCTGCTTTCTGGCTTGCTCTATAACAGTGGTTCTCAACCTGTGGGTCATGACCCCTTTGTTGGGTTGGATGACCTGTCACATGGGTTGCTTGATTCATAACAGTAGCAAAATTAAAGTTCTGTCATAGCAACAAAAATCATTTTATCCTGGGGGGTGGGGGTCAGCACAACATGAGGTACCGTAGAAACGGGTCGCAGCACTAGGAGGGTTGAGAAGCCCTGTTCTAGAGGACTTTGTTGTGGCACACGGGGAGGTGAGCCAGATTAGCACTCACTAGTATTTGGGTCATCCCCTGCAGACCCTGTGCCAGAGATGCCAGCTTATTTGGGACCTACTGTGCCTGTGACCCACCTCCTCCAGACTACCATCATCTAACTTTGAGTCCTTCCTCTGACAACTCTCGGTAGGACTCTACTGTTTGCTTCTGTTGGTAAATGGCCTTGATTTTCTGTCCTGCCTGACGCAGAAGCTTGGTGTTCAGACAGCTTCTTAGATCCCACGTCCCACCATTGTCCACAGCCTGGACCATGAATAGCCTAGAGCTTCTCGGAGCAGGGGTCATTTCAGTGTGAGGGATTGCTTTTCTTCTCTTTCATGCCATTTTTTTTTTCTACATCAAACTGCCTCATAACCTTTACCAATTATCCAACTAGCTACACCATTACATGTCAGGTGTGTGCATGAGTGCTAGTACTGGAGGTCAAAATAGCAAATGCCATGTCAACAAGTATAGGGACATTTTTCATGTTAGTCATTCATTGCTGATATTGAGAATAACAAACTGTTATCAAGACAGAGGGGCACCCTTCAGCAGTTTCTCAGTGGTTAGTACACGCTAACATAATCTTATTTGCTCTTTAATTGTTTAAAAGCCTCTCTTGATGAATCAATTTCTTAGTGATGCACTGTTGGCACCAAAGAGTTTCTCTTTATTTGACAGAGTGTACTGCCTTTAAATAATTTATTTTTATGAACCCTCCCAGAGAATATGGTTTCATTAGTTGGAAACTTTGTCCATTTATTTGAATTTTTTTCCAGTGGATTCTGGAACATAGTCCTCCCCT
The DNA here is from genome assembly GCA_004026705.1 of Nesogale talazaci. Classification (NCBI taxonomy): domain Eukaryota; kingdom Metazoa; phylum Chordata; class Mammalia; order Afrosoricida; family Tenrecidae; genus Nesogale; species Nesogale talazaci. Next base: position 29,264 of record PVJH01009623.1, read on the forward strand.
CCTTCACTTTCTATATATTTACCCTTATATAACAAAATTCAAATTAAGGGCCATAAAATCATCAATGTCAAGAACACTTGAGAAATTCTGCATTATGTAACAGGATATTGTGGTAATTCTCTCTCTCTCTCTCTCTCTCTCTCTCTCTCTCTTTTGGAAATAGAAATAAGGTCTTCCTGATTGGATCTCTACCCACATGGGCAGGAAACAGTCACTTACCACATCCATCATTGCCGCTATACATGACCATGCTTCAAAGGTCTCCCAATTAATTCCCTGCCAGCTTAAATCCCTCATAATTATAAGCCTGCGATGGTGTCTCTATTCCTTTGTGTGCTCGTGACCTCATGTCCATCCTGTAGTGGTCTGCAACATTGTGCTTTTATCAGCCCTTTTGCCTTTAAAAGCTTCTTGTCTGCCATTTTGACTATGATTGATCAACGCTTCTTTGTTGAAATCGATCATTTTGGATTAAAAAAAAACCCCATCCTATATGTTTCTTCTGGTTACTTCTGCATTATTTCCCTGTTTCGCAATAAATCAACTTGGCAGCCTGGTGGCTTTCCCCTGTTTTACCCTTCCTTTCTCCTGCTCTCTTCTGCCTTAAGAACCAGCTCTCTTTAATCCTTACTGCGACTTCTCCTGTCCTCTCTTAGCCAATTGTGGGCGACAGCGGAGGGAATGCTCCCTTGAGAGGCTAGTCGCGCACTCCTCTCATTTCCTTTTTCATAAAATTTGAAAGAAGTTCTGGAGTGAAAACTCATGATTGACAGCTAGGTTTGAGCAGTGCCGGCACCTTCATGTGCCTTCTTATTTATCGGCCAAGGTGTTTCTGTCGTCTACTCTTACCACATGAATGCAAACATAGCAATCTTCCTTTGACATTCGAACTCTTTGTGTTCTTTTTTCCTAGGTACTGACTTTAACATAGACAGCTTACCCCTGCCTCGGAGAGCCCATCATGACTGGGGGCTTTTTCATGAAGAGTCCCCCAAAAACAACTATAAGCTCTTTCACCAGCCCGTCATCACCTTGTTCAACTACACAGCAACGTTCAGCAGGAATTCTCATTTACCGCTAACCACCCAGTATCTGGAGGGCGTGGAAGCCCTGATGTCACGCCGATACCTGGTTCCCTTGCAGTCCAAAAACAGCCTCCGACGCAGCCTTGCTCCACTGGTGTATGTGCAGTCAGACTGTGACCCGCCGTCCGATAGGGACAGCTACGTTCGGGAGCTGATGACCTACATCGAGGTCGATTCCTATGGTGAGTGCTTACGAAATAAAGACCTTCCCCAGCCTTTGAAAAATCCAGCCTCCATGGACACCGACAGCTTCTATCGCATCATTGCCCAGTACAAATTTATCCTTGCTTTTGAGAATGCAGTTTGTGACGACTACATTACGGAGAAACTCTGGAGACCCCTGAAGCTGGGGATCGTCCCTGTGTATTATGGCTCCCCCACCATCACAGATTGGCTTCCCAGTAACCAAAGTGCTATCCTTGTATCAGAGTTCTCTCACCCCAGAGATCTGGCAAGTTACATCCAACAGCTGGATGGCGATGACCGCCGGTATGAGGCGTACATAGACTGGAAGCTGAATGGCGAGATCTCCAACCAGCGACTTCTCGCAGCTCTGAGAGAACGGCCGTGGGGAGTGCAGGACCTCAACCAGGACAATTACATCGATGCCTTTGAGTGTATGGTGTGCAACAACGTGTGGGGTAATCTTAGGCTCCGGGAAAAGGTAAGTGACTCCAGCAGGGCAGGGAGGTGCTGAGGCCGGCTGTCTTAATGGTCTCCGCCATTCTGCATGTGTGCTCCTGTTGTCACTGCCTCCTGCCTGCTCTTCACAGGAAAGAGAGCAGCTAAGTCTGCGGGAAGGTTCACTGTTTCATAACTGCCCCTAGAGGGCTGTCATCAGATTTACTGATCACATTATATTCACTTTTGATTATTGCCTTTTCTCTCTACTGTGGGTGCCAGGGAAGGATACCAGAAGGCTGGAGAAGGTAGAGGGAAGGAGGACAATAATAAGAAACCATATGGCCAGCCTTTTAACTTCTCTCTGATTACCTTTCTTCACTACCTTGGTGAGGGGAGGGACTGCTATCCTAGAGTTATGGGGATGGCCAAACACACAGCACCCAACCTTGGACAGCAGGCTTGACAGCAGTTCACTTTTCACACATACTCACAGCCCCTGTGAGGAGGACACTGTAATCACATAAGACCACAAAAGTAGAGTGAACACTGAAGGTTTGGAGTCCATGTAATCTAAAGCAAAAGAAGGGATAAGGATCAGAGCTGGCAATGGATGACAGTGGGAGGTCAATATTCATTGGTGGAATGATATAGCAAATAAGCTTGCAGAGAGTGCCCCTGTCTAAAAATGGAGCGATGGGTGGAACGTGGTCGCTGGACAGCGGTTGGGAGAGAGGTGATAGAAGAACAAGGGCATAAGTCTGACTTGAACAGTTAAAACAGTGTCAGTAGATCTCCCCTGCTGCAGGCTGGACCTGATCTGGTTTCCAAAATGTTCTATATTTTGGTGTGTCTTGTTTTGTTTGTTCAGATTAGAATGTATCTCAGGAGTGTTTTGTCAACCTTCTTGAAGCCGGGTTCTATGCTGTTCCATTTTTCGGTATGTGAGATCCAGGATTGATGAGCCCATAGGGACAGCAAGGAGAATAAGGGGTTCATAGGAGGGGGCTGCAATGGTGGGTGGTGGTGTAAAAGGGAGATGATGTCAAGGAGTCCACGTCAAAAAAGAATGGTTGGAAATTGATTGTGGTAGCAACTGGATAATTCTACTTGATGTGATTGAAATAAGGAATGATACATTTTATGTATTAAATCTCAATTTAAATAAATGGCAGCGCTCATCCCAAGCAATGTGATGACATCATCAAACTCATCCCCTGAATACAATACTTACTATTTCAGCATCCAGCAGAGACAGCTTTGAACTTTCCCTGTGAACATTCTGCTATTGTTATTTGGTTATATGATGTGGTACATTGGTTTGGGGGCTGAGGGATGCTTTATTTCCTCCTTATAAATTAATGGTAAATATTTCTCCACTTCATGCCATTTCTGCTCATTAAAGTTTACATAGAACCACTCTGCTTCTAGATATCGGGGAAACCTGCTTATCTCAAATATGGGGAAAAAAAGAAGGAAAGAAAAAGAAAATTGAGATTGATGACATTTGATTGCAACATGGAAAATAATTAATCCATTGCATAACTGCCAAAGTGCATCATTACACAGATGACAAATTACATTATTATGTAACTGCCAAATCACTGAGAATATTGGCCTAGCCAAGTTAACACAAAAACTAAGTATGACACCTATATGGAACTTCAAAGGCCGTACATTTTTGCTAATTTGTTATCTTTTCTAACAGTTTTATGGGCACATAATTTACATATAATACAATTCAATACTTGAATCATATCAAGGCAAATTGTACAATTATTACCACATCGACCAAATCCTCTTTCCCTTCCTGTCACCCTGACCTCATCCCAGCATTCCCTATATGCCCTTGTATCAGTTATAATCATTATGTATCCACTCCTCCTGTCCTTCACAGGTGGAAAAACCAACAGAAAACAATGAATGATAAATTGCATTAAGGTGGTAAGGATAAGATCCTATTAGTATAAAGACAAAAATACGGTTTTGGGGGAAGGAGAATATAGAGGGGTGGGGAAGATAGGAGGGAGATGATGTCAAGAAGTCCAGGAAGGAAAAGTATCCTTGGAGGCTGATTCTGGAAGCAGTTGCACAATTGTGCTTGACACAGGCTGTACATTTTAATGGAGATAAATAGTCCCATCTATCCCCTGTAGAGCTGCTAGGGGACTTGAACCACTAACCTTGTGGTGAGCTAGTAGTCAGATGCTAACCCACAGGCGTCACCTTTAAGGATAAGGCTAAAAGAAAATATTTCGCTTTCCTCTAACTCAGGTTATTTACAGTTTAAAATAGCTTGAGTCATTGTAGTTGGTTGTTGAAAATACTATCAGAATGTCAAATGCATTTCCTTCTCGGTAGTCTGCTTTCCCCTGCCTTTCTCTTGTAGACATATACATTAAGCCACAAAAGAACTTCAAAGGCTCATGGAAAAACTCCACTAACTTTTAATGAAAAAGTGTCTCTGAATAGCCCCATGTCCCAAACCCTTCCCCCTTCCCTGTCCACCCTATAGTATCTATTGCTGTGCAACAAGCTTAATGACCCTGCGGTCAACAGAAGAAAACCCTGCCGGGTCCCACACCATCCTTACAAATGTTCTTATGTCCAAGCTGTGCCACTGTGTGCAGCCACTGTGCCAATTCATCTAGTCCAGGGCCGCGCCCTTTTTCCTTGTCTGCAGTACCATGCACGAGGTCTTTCTCCTGGGGCTGGTCTCTCCTGTTAGCACGTCAGAATATGAGAGAGGAAAGCTTGCTATCCTTGCCTGGATGGAACTTCTGGCTGTGCTTCTTGCCAGATAGAGCGGTGTGTTTTTTGGCCATTTGTGATGCTTTCAATATTCATCTGCAACACTGAAATTCACACGCATTCATTTTTCTTCAGTTTTCCTCGTTCAATGTCCAATGCTCACCTGCATATGAGGCCAATGAAAATACCGCAATTTGGGTCAGGTGTACCTTCGTCCTCAAAGTGACATCCTTGCCTTTCAATACTTGAAAGAGGGCTGGTGCAGCAGAATTACGCCATACGATGTCTCCTGTGGATGCTCTTGGCTGCTGCTCCCCTGAGCCCCGATTGTGGATCCAAGCAAGGGGAAATCCTGGACAATTTCAATCTGTTCCCCGATTCACATGATGTTACCTGTTGGTCCAGTTTTGAGGATTTTGTAGGTTTTAGTTATATAGAATTATAATCCATATGGGAGTCAGCAAACCTTGATCTTCGTCAGCAAGTGATTCAAGCCCTCCTCCCTTTCAGCAAGTGCAGTTGTGTCATCTGCGTATCTCATTTTGCTAGTAAACCTTCCTTTGGTCCTCCTACCACATTCTTCTTCATGTTGTTCAGCTTCTCTGATTACTTGCTCAGCATATAGACTGGAGAAGTTTGGTGGGAGGATCCTGATGAAACCTTTCCTGATGTTAAACCACCCAGCGTTCCCTTGTTCTGTTCCCACAACTGCCTCTTGACCCATGTACAAGTTCTACATGAGCACAAAGAAGTGTTCTAGAATTCCCACTTTTCTCCAGACTATCCATAGTTTGTTATGGTCCATACGATTGTATATTCAGTGAAAGATAGTAAATGTCTTTCCAGTATTCTGTGCTTTAGCCAAGACCCCGCTGACATCAGCAATGCTGTCTTCTGTTTCATTTCCTCTCTTGAATCCTGCCTGCACTTTCCCCACTTCCCTGTCAGTGGACTGCTGAGACCATTGTGGGATGAGATCACTGATATTGTTTCGTAATTTGAGCATTATATTGAGTCATCTTTCTTTGGAATGGGCACAAATCTAGATCTCTGTTAGTCAGTTCGCCAGGTAGCTAACATCCAAATAGCTTGGCATAGACTAGCAAGCACATCCAGTGCTGCGTCAGCTTGTTGAAACATTTTCATTGATATTTCAATGAAGCCTTGTTTTAAAATGGCTAATGATTTCAGTATACCTTGGACTTCTTCTTTCAAAACCATTAGTTCTTGCTCATATGTTACCTCTTGAAGTGGTGGAATGTTGACTCTGTGTATTTTTTCCAACTGCTTTGAATGCTTCCTGCAAGATTCAATATTTTGCTCATAGAATCTTTCAGTACTACACCTCAAAGTTGGAATTTTTCTTGAGGTATTTCAGTTTGAGATATGCTGAGGCAATCTCTTTTGAGCTAGGAAGGAAATTAAGCAAACAGGCTAAAAAACAGCACCGGGGGAAGAGAGATGCCAATTCACATACAGACTCCCCAGAAGCAGAAGCTCAAAAGAGACAAGGCTCTTCTTCCAAAGCCTCTTGCTACAGGGAGCACCCTGAGCTGGGGTTTCCAGCCTCCTAAACTGTGAAACAACACATTTCTGTTGATTAAGTCTATCGACTTGTGGTTTTTCTGTTTTAGCAGTGCCAGAGAAGAAATACAGAATTGTTCTAAAATTCCCTTTGTATCTTCTTCTTTGACCTATGAATTATTTATTCACGTGCTTTTTATTCTGTACACCTTTGGAGATTTTGCACATGTCTTTTTGTTACTGATCTTTAATTTATTTCCATTGTGGCCTATAAATTGTTTGACTTGAATACTTTTAAATTTATTGAAATTTGTTTTGTGCCACATAATGTGGCTGGTTTTTATAAATACTTCATATTTACCTGGGGAAAAATGCTGCCGTTACTGAGTAGAATCTCTGTAATTGTAAATATGTTCACATTGTTCGATAGTGCTGTTCAAGTATTCAGCACCCTTACTGATTTTCTGAACTACTGCAATGTGGTGAGAGGAACATGAAATTTCCACTATAATTGTAGATTTACTTATTTTTCCAGTTCCATCAGATTTGTTTCATATATCTTAGGCATATATATTTACACATACATTTTGTTTTATTATACTTTTGAGATTAATCAATTTATCTGATTGCTCTTCTAGCTTCCCATATGGAAGGTGGCAGTGATTCTGGTTGCTGAATGAAAAGAAAGGAAAACAAATGAGAAGCTAGTTTTTCAGCAGTCAGGATTGAAATTTGCAAGGAACCCCCAATTTCAGCTACAAAGATCAGCTGTGGTCCTCTCTAAAATCTTCACATGCATAGAAGGCCCCCAAAAGCTTCATAAAAACCCTAATGTCTTTTTCTTAGTACGAGGAAAGGGGAGAAACCTCTATCCATTGTTTCCTATTTTTTGATGGAGTGAGGAAATGTCGAGTAACTTTTTGTACAGACTGCATATCCGAGGCTCCAAGTGTTGATGAGTGAATGAAGCTTACATTTCCATTTGACCCTTGTTTTTCAGCACAGCACTCTGTTGACATTTCCCTTGGGTTCATTCTTGTTACCTTTCTTGCTCTATCCACTAGCCTACTACTGGTAATTATTTCTAAGTTCCTGCCTGATGGAATCAAAATATGAGTCGTTTCAGTCCACTAGACAGTAGGGTTTTTTCCTTTTTTAAAAATCATTGCATTATTTTTGATTGCTGGATACAGAACAGTAATGATGAAGGAAAAAAGCATTTAATCGTGAAAATGGAAATGTTTCTTTTGTGTCAGACTGTTAGTATGAGAGGAAGAGTTTCTACGCCTTTCTCGGTTTTCAGCCATTTTTGCATTGCTGGGCTACGGATTCATGTTCTTGATTCTCTTGGGCTTCTAGCAGGAGGCTTTTTGTAGGTAGGAACAAGGTGTGAACTTTGCCAAATTTATCAGCTTTAGTGTTAGGCAAGAGCCACATTCCTAGGCTCAAGGAGTAGAGTTGTTTTTGCATTTCTTCTCCATGGCATTGAAACTTGACATTATATCTGTGGTTGAAATTGCATGGGAGAGGGTTTTATGCCCTTCTGCAGGAAGAGACAGCCTTTACTTGGTATTATTATAGGTTCCTAGGTCCAGAACAGTCTTTTTCTCCCATAGGGCTAGATATTGTGGTTGTAACACAATTCCATGTCAACTTGAAGATATGTAACAATGACAGAAGTTTAGCCTGTCAATCAGGTCACAGGATGGTGACTCTTTGTGGGTGCGTTCATCTCATAAGGAGGGCCCTGGGAACCTCCCCCTTTCTCTGGGCCTTCACCTCCCAGCTGGCAGACCCTGATGGCCGCCTGAGTCCTGGAGATGCAGCTACTGCCATTGGATTCACAGGGTTTTGTACCCACCGGCCTGTGATATCCCTGGATTCTGCATCATTGCATGTGGCTTCATGCATCTGAAGAGGAACTTATGGACTAGTATTGGATTTATGGACTTGTGTTGGACTGCCCTGGGATGTTTTATCCATATACAATTACTCCTTGATATAAAGGTCTTTCTTAAACATATACAAGTGTCACTGGGTTTGATTCTCTCATCAAACAGGCCTAACACAGATCTGTTTGGCTTGTCCCTCAGGTTCTCAGGTTCTTACATGTCCCTTAGCAGCAACTGATCAACCACTTTCCCAGATGTTAGGGATGAGGAGTCAGTGCTTAATGAAGCCCTCTCCTGGTCCTGTTCTCAATCTCTTTCTGAAGCACTTGAGACAAAAATTTTGAGTTAATTTTAATTTTTCCCTTTGATTCTGGGCCTCCCACTTGTTTAAAATTGGTATGGAAATTCATATCCCGTCATTATTAATCTATTAAAATCATGGTTGAATTCTTGTTACTTGTCTGGTGGCCACCTTACTCTCCCACGGTGCATCAAAGATGAAACAGATTCTCTATCTCATCTCTCTGTCAATTCCTTGAAGGCTGTGTGAACTTACTTTCCTGAGGGGCTCAATAAAAGTTAAGTATTTACAGATGATCAGACTTCTTCTCACTATTAAAGTAGGCGCCATGCTCTTTTCAAGTATTTAAATCCTAAGTGGAAGTAGGAACCTCTGTTATTGACTGTGGTAGTTACATAATCTGTTGTCAGTGTGAGACTTAAGACTGAAGGGGAAGAGTTTAGCTTGTCAATCAGGTTGCAGCTTGGTGGCCTCATTTGGAGGTGCTACAGAGATAACCAGCTGGAGGTGGGACATACACTCATTCCCTGGGATACATTCCAGTGGAGAAGACATGGAGTTATGCTAGTGCTGGAGCTGGAGGAGCCATGTAGAGACCCCTGCCAGCACTGAGATACTTACACCACCATTGGATCCACAAGACTTTCCACCCACTGGCCTGTGATCTTCCTGCTTTTGGCATCATTGCATGTGTTTCATGTCTATGAAGAGGACTCCATAAATTGGCATCGGGAATATGCGCTAAGATCAGACTTATGGACTTGATCTGGACGGGGCTGGAGCATTTTCTCAATATTCAATTGCTCTTGGATATAAAGCTCTATCTTATACACATCTGAGTGTCTCTCTATGAATTTGTTTCTCTAGTCTACCCAGGCTAACACACTGATACATTAGAAGCAACTTCTTTTTCTGCCCGGGACTTCAGCTGGAAAAGCATCTGAGGATTCTGAAACTTAGCTCCTTCTAAAAATGTCATAACTATATCATCAGACACAATTCCTTCAGATCAGGCTGTGAAAGATTTCTGGCAGAGCACTAGAGTATAAAGAGTCTATTTCATAAGATTCTTTTCTTTGTGATGTCACCTTCAGATGGGACTCTCAAATGGATTCTTCTCTTGAGTGGGAAGGCAAGGGATGAAGGATTATTACTGACTTTCTCATATAAACAGTTAGGCAAGGTTAGGATCATTAGAGGCTATGTGGCCAGTATAGCCACCAGCTGACCTGGCAATTCGAATATAAACAAATTAGCTGCAAACTTGTGCTGGAATAGCTCCAGTCGGAGAGCTCTTCTTAGTATTTTTAAAGTAATCTATTTTATTTTGTATTCATTTTGACAGTTATATTGTTCTTTAAATTGAACCCAAACTTCTCTTCTATAGTCCATTTTTAGATACTTGCTTCTGGTTCTTCATTCTGTGGCATGTAGCCTTGCATTTCATACGTGCAAGCCAGTGCATTGCAAGGGCAATCTCCCCAAAGTTGTCCTCACCTTGGCCCTCTTTGCTTTTTTCTTTTCTGTCTTTGCTCTAACTGCAGTCTCCCCAACAGTCAACTTTGGATAAGTAACCTCAATTTTGGCATCTAGCTCTTGTTCGCTGCACTTCCGAAATTTTTCTAAGCAAATTTTTAAGTGGTATTCAATTTGTATTTGTATTCTTGTTCTCTGTGTTTAATGTTTTAATGAGCCTGAAGTCCTGCTGTATTTCCAAACTTCATGATCATGTCTTATACTGGTTACCAAGGGAAGGAGTGATTTGAGCAACTCTCTTCTATCATACCCTTCAATGGATGGCCTTTCAGATGCTGGAAGACAAGCTCCACGTTTATTCTCTCTCTCTTCTTCAGGTTGGCTACCCTCCTTATATCTCTTCTCATGTATCTCCTCTGGGGGAGTGTGAGGAAAAGAAAATAAGTCAATTCAACCGCAGTGGAAACAATTCCCAGATGGCGTAGCTGATGGACAGCTACCATGCCCTGACAGACAAGGCTTGCAGTTCCTAAGATGCTGGAGAGGTTTCAGAGGAACTGAAGTCTATGAAAACCCTTTGGGTTGCCAATAATGTTAATGTTTAACTTAGCGTGGGCATGATGCAGGACTGGGCAGCATTTACTTAATGATTATGATGTGAACATTATTACTATATTTTCCAATTTATTTACAAGTTATTATGTTTTCCAATAGTTTTTTTCCCGAGTTTCTAAATTCGTGTTGCACATATGAAGAGTCTAATCATTATAAATCTGTCATACTGATGATAGTTTTATAGACTGTTTTTTGCCTTAATTTAAAAAAAGATATTTCAATAAGTTAGAAAAATCAAACAGTGATAGAGTTTTGCACCCCCCACCACCCAAGAAATAGTGGTCCTTAATTTGTTTTCCCTGTGCTTCAAAACAACCACATAACACCCCCCTTTTTTTGTGGGCATCACTGCCCACTTGTGGGAGTAGGAAGCCCAGCCTTGCTCCTGGAGAGCTACTGCTGGATTTGAACCATCAGCCCCGTGGGCTGCAGTTCCACACACAATCACTATGTCACCAGGGCTCAGTCTTACATATCACCATTTTTAACTAACCATTTTGGCATCTATTAAATAAAATGCTTACACATTTCTTTTTTTTTCATAGTCAGTGGTTATATAATTAACATGAAAAAAAAAAGAATAAGGAGTTACCACCAGATGGAGTCTGAGTCATGGTGGTGACCCCACTGTCGGAGCAGAATGCGCTCCACAGGTTTTCAATTGGGGATTGTCACAGCTTGCTTCTGAGTGGACACAAATCTTCAGTCACTCAGTTCACAGCCGAATGCCTTTAATCATACCGTGGTGGTTCAGTGGTAGAATTCTCTCACCTTCCATGAAGGAGGCCTTCCCAGACGGCATAGCTCATGGACAGCCACCATGCTCTGGCAGACAATACTTGCAGTTGATAAGATGCTGGACAGCTTTCAGAGGCGTTTCCCGCTGAGACCAGGCTAGGAGGAAAGTCCTGGTGGTCTACTTCTCAGAATAAGTCTCTGAAAACCCTATGGGTTGCCAATAACGCTCAACCTAGCATGGGCGTGACACAACACTGGAGCATTTACTTAATGATTAAGATGTGAACATGAGTTAGAGAGGAGCTGTGTCAGGTACTATAATAGTTTTTCCTTGTCTTAAATAGCATTTTTAAATGACATTTTTTACATTTTTGTGTGTAAAAGTCTACACAGCAAGTCAGATTTCCATTTAACAATTTCCACCCTGATTGTGCAGAGATATTGGTTTCAAAGTTCACGATGCAGCAATGTTCATATTATCTTTTTTCTGGCTGTTCTGCTTCCATCAATCTAGCTCTCTTGACCACGCCCACCCCCACCCCCATCCTCCACCCCTCATCCCCCCATTATCTATCTTTGCTTAAAGGCAATGCTAACCATTTGGTTTAACATTGTTGATTTTGTTGTTGTTAAATACTGTTTACACAGATGATATTGCTTTATGACTTAACTCAAAGGTGACCTTCAGGAGTAGTTCCATTCCCAGGTTTAAAGGTTGTTTCAGATGTTCTGCTAGTCTCCACTAGTTCAATAAGTCTGATTATTTTTAAGATTTCGAGTTTTGTTCTATATGTTACTCTCTCTTTTCCATCTGGCTGATACAATCAATAGTAATAGCTGAACACCACAAAGTTCTGGTATTAGGAAATATAAGGTCTGTCATATAATCAGTTTATATGAAGGGATACCCCCCAAAATCTGGAATTTTTTCCCAAAGCTATTATTTATTTATTTATTTTTACAAAACAACCTTATCACCTTCAGAGTACTCTCCATTACACTGAATACATTTGTCAAATTTGCAATTCCATTCTTGGAAACATTTTTCAGACTCATTTGTTTGAATGGCTTGACAGCACCTCGCTATTTTTTTCTTTACCTCTTCTACATTGTCAGATCACTGTTCTTTCATGTCCCTCTTCATTCATGGAAACAAAAGGAAGTCCCACAGAACAAGGTCAGTTGAGTAAGGTGCGTGAGGCAAGACAGGCATGCAGTTTTTGACCCCAAGCTGATGCGCTGAGATGGCTGAGTGAGCAGATGCATTGTGGTGGTGGCAAAATCAGTTAGTTCTCTGTCTGCCACAAATCAGGCCTTTTTTTTTGTTGCACACTGTTAATGCAGACTTTCACAAACCTCTCAATCATGGTTCTCGACCTTTCTAATGCCGTGACCCATTGATACAGTTCATCATGTTGTGGTGGCACCCCCAACCACACAATTATTTTGTTCCTACTTCAGCACTGTAATTTTCCTACTGTTATGAATGGATGATCCCTGTGAAAGGGTTGTTTGACTCCCAAAGGAGTTGTGACCCACAGGTTGGGAACCGCTGTTCTAAACAGTAAGTTTGAGTAACAGTCTGTTCTGGTGGAATGCACTCCAAACCACTCTGCATTTGCATTCTCATCCATTCAGGAAGTTGATGGACATTTAGAACGAAATGAGAAAACCACTCGTACACTTCACAGTTTTCCCATTGTACCAGGCTTGTAAGCTGTACACCACACTTTCTGTAGCATTTTTCCAGAGCAGAAAATAAAATTTCACAGCTACATGGTGTTGTTATCTTAAATCGATCATCACACACAAAAAAGAGGTTTGAGAGAAACTGCTTTTGTGAAAAATTCACTGTGACCAGAGAGACCCTCCCCAGGTGACACTGATGCCCATCTAGGGGGGAAAGTCCATACTATGAAAGCTCTGCTCTGTGGAGTACTGTTTCTATTGTAGTATGCCTGTGGTTATAATTCCATTTGTTACAGGATTAAGGGGAGATCTGTTCTGAATCTCCACTCAAGTCCCTACCCTTTGTGCTCTAGAGATATGGTCTGTTGGAAGGTAAAAATCACACCTCCAACCGACTTGTTCCTCTCTGTATAAGGGCCATCATGGGAGCACACAGAGACATTCCACAATCATAAAGGAAGGAGAATTTCCAGTGGAGCACATTTGAGATCTCTAATGTGGAAGAGGCTGGGACCAGAGGCACCAGAGGACAGAGCAAAGGCCAGGGGACAGGCCAAGACCAGAAGCCAAGACCAGGAGACCAGGAGAGTGCACAGAGGAGCAGCACTAAAATTATGGGGCTATGTGTCAGAGTAGCAGGCAGGTTTCCTGGTCCGCAGAGACAGAACCCAAGAACCGGGGATGAGAGTCTGAGGAGCTGAGAGATATCTGGCTATTGGCTGAGCAGGGGCACTGCTGTGGACTGATGACTGTATCTTACTGTTTACTGATCCTTTATTGTGGTAACCTGTTAACTTCCCTATGAAAACCCCACAATTGAGTTTTGTCTGCGTGACCATTACAATGACTTGTCGAACCCAGCCGGAAAGTAGAATGTCCTGGGAATGCTTGGTGTGAGAATGCTGTTGCTGTTTTCAAAGGCCGAGTCTCTTCCGACTCAAATGTTCAATAGAAGAAGCCTCTGCTGCAGCCTGTGCCGTGCTCACAATAGTTCTTACGGTTAAGCCCATTGTTGCAGCCACTGTATCAACCCATCTTGTTGTGAGCCTTCTTTTATGCGGCCCATCCACGTTACCCAGCTTGCTCTCCACCAAGGCACCGTTCTCGAAACATGTCCAAGTGTCACTTGCAGATGAGTGGATTGGAAATACCATGGCTTGGTCAGGTACACCTTAGTCATCAAAGTAACATAAACGTGTTTTTCAACACTCTCCATAGGCTTTGCACAGCGGATGGACAGAATGTAGCACTTTGTTTGGTCTCTTGACTGCTGCTGCCGTGAGCACTCATTATGAAGCTAACCATGGGGAAATCCTTGACCCCCTTTTCTCCCTTTATCATGATGTTACCTACTTTTCCATTTGGGGAGATTAAATTCTTGGAATGTTCTATAAACTCACGTGGAACATAGGAAAAGTTGCAATTTTGCTCTCCTGCACTTGTTTTTCTTCTGCTTCAACCTGAACTTGTATATCAGTTCTTGATGGTGTAGTTTGCAGTGGACTTTTGCCCTTGTTCTGACTATTGTTATTGATCTCTTCACAAATGTAGTCAGTATGATTCCCAGGTGTTCTATCTAGTGAAGTTCACATACATTGTCACAGTTTATGTTATTGAAAATATATTTGTAAAGAATAAGTTGCTAGTGTTGCCAAATTTTATCATAAGATTTTGGAGTCATACCTTTTTCGTTGTTTCTAACTTTTCCAATTATTGGTAATTACCAATACATCTCAATTTCATGTTGTAATAGTGGTAGAATTCTGCAGTTTCATCATTGGCTTTAGTGGTTGCTGAGTAAACTGAATAATAGTCATCTTAACTGATCTTCCTTGTAAGCCTATGAATATTATTCTATTATTGACAGCATTGTGCTTCAAAAAAAGCTGGAAATGTTCTTCCTGATGAGTGCAACTTCACTTATCTTAGACATTTAAAAAGTTTATTGACATGAAATTCACATACTATAAAATTTGAGGGTTTGACTATATTAAAAAGAGCTTGAAAAACAAAGCTGTGCAATCATCACTAGAAGAAATTTTAAAAGTTTCTTCATTTTTGTATTGATTGCTCCTAGCTATTTACTTCCCCCAACAATCTCTGTTATAATCCTAAGAAAATATGATTCTGCTTTACTGATCTACCTATCCTGGATTTCATATAAAGGAAATCATTTCAAAAGAAGTTCCAACAATAACCAAATTAAAAACCAGAAAAACTTCAAACCAAAATAAAGCAGAAAGTAATAAACACCAGGATAAATTAAAACTGAGTCAAAACTTAAAACACATGCTAAGATGCTAAAATTTAACCTAACTGTATATGTATTAATTTACTTTCTGATATACTCTGTGTGAAGGCAAGGGTATTCTTATCCCTGGTCAGTGGTCTGTCTACTCAATTTCTTATTCCTGACACAGGCCATATGATTTATTAAAAATGACCAATACTTGTCCATTTCAGCCCAACATCATCTAGAATATTGATCTTGATTTGTTCAGCTATTTTTGTTATCTCTCAATTTCCCAAGATGCGCATTTTGTATAGTGCACACTCTAATTATTAAGAGATGTTCACAGCTATTGCTTTTCTCTGTGACTCATGCCACAACAGTGAACTACAACTTTCTCCATCTATATCATTAACATGGCAAAAGTCCCAATATCCAGTATATCACACCACTGCCCTTAGATGTTGCCTAATAGTCTCAGAATAAAAGAACCATTTTCCACCTGCAAATAATAAATGTCTAGTTATTCTTCAGATAAAGGAAAGAAGAGAGGGGCAGACACTTAGGTATGGCACAGAGGGGAAAGGATCTGGATATCTGAGTGCTTCTTAAACAGACTTTGATTTAATTCTTTTTACTTAATCCCCTACCATCACCACCAGCACACATACATAGCCTGGGAATATCTGGTGCAGACCAAGCTTTTGGAAGTTCAATGATGTAAAATAGATTGCTTCTAAGTTCAACTACTGCTGGCTTAAGATTTCAGTTTTTGGGTATTATTTGTCGATTTTTCTGAATCTCTTCCCATTTTTTCATTTGCTTTCCAGTCACATATTTTATTTCTCATGTACTCTCTTTCAAAACTAGGAGGAAAGCCATTGGGGAGTACTGACAGAATCTGACTTGTCATTTGATAGGGTCACTCTGACCCTTTGATAGGGTCAGTCTGAAGTTGTTCAAGGGTAGAAACAAGGAGATTAGTGGGGGAACTAATGCGAGGTGCCAAGGTAGAGCTTGGACCCGGCTCATGGAAACAGAGGTCCATGTGAAGTCACTCTGCAAACTGTAAGGTCCTATGCAAATATCAGATATTATTGTTTGGGGGGAACAATAATGTGTAAGGCACAGATGAGCTTACAGAAAAATTGGAAAGAATGTAGAAACTATTTGAAGCAGCCTTTAATGACAAAGGACTGTATGAGTGGTCTGTGGGAAGAAGAATAGTGCTGCTGGGCTATAGAGAAAAGGGAAATAAAGAAATGAGCCAATACATAAACAACACAAAGGAGGAAAATTTTGAATCTAGCAAGATCAGGTTCAATCTTAGGTATACTGGACATACAAATTTCCTTAACTTACTTGAGCTTTCATTCCCACTTCCTTAAAACGAGTTCTAAAACTCAAAACTCACTGCCATTGAGTAGATTCTGACTCATAAGCAATTGTGTGTAGGTCTTCCAAGGCCTTAGGGGAGCAGATGATCCCATTTTACTTGCATGGGAGGGTCAGTGATTTTGAATGGCCAACCTTGCAATTAGCAGTCCCTTTTCTTTATAGCCTACCAGCACTACTCTTCTTCCCACAGAACACTCAGGCGGTCCTTTGTAATTAAAGCCTGCTTCGAGTAGTTTCTGCATTCTTTCTGATTGAAGTTTTTCTCCGTTTTACTTTGTTATTGTTATTGTTTTTTAAAATATGCTTTTCTATACATAAATCCAGGATAGCTAGATCTACAGAGATAGTAACTGGATTAATGGTTTCTTGGGGGCCTGGCATGGAAGGCTGGAGGGACGTGGGGTGCTAAGGACAGTGAGTACAGGAAAAAAGAAAGTGTTTTACAATTGAGGTCAGTGATGACTGAACACGTGTTTTTAATATGATTGAATTAGAAAATTGTATGATATGTGGGTTTTGTGTCAAAATAGAAATAAAAATAAAGTATTTTGAAAATGTATTCTGATTTTCTGTGCAAGTACTTTATTAATATGTCAACATGTACAGACACACAATATTCTGGTGATTTTTTCCCCTTCTATCCTTGTTGTTACTTGTACATCCCTTGATTCTAATGTGTTTCCACTGCATTCCAATGTTGATTCAACAGGATGGCCAGAGCTCCTTAAAAAGGTGTCCTTATTAAATAAAATTGTCATAGGAGTAAATGAAAATCTAGAATGGCTACTGCAGGAAAAATGACAATAAAGATTAGGTACTTAGTTTTATCTTTAAGCAGTATGCACTGTTGTAACTATGGAAACTCTTTGGGGTATCGGTACTTGTTTTAGAATATATATGTATGGGGGTCTATTACTGTGCAGAAGAATCATAAGAGTTGCAATTCCTTTCATGTTCTTAATTCTTATTGTTATTTTTTTCTATCAATGCAGGGCTTACCACCCATAAAGTGGGAGGCAGAAGTTACCCATCTGAGCTGCCCAGAACCTACAGCCTTTGCTTTCTCACCTCCTGCTCCACGAGGGAACACTTTGCGGGAGATGTGGATACCCAGCTTCCAGCAATCCAAGAAAGAAGCCCAGGCACTAAGATGGCTAGTTGATAGGAACCAAAACTTTTCAGCCCAAGAGTTTTGGGCCCTGGTCTTCAAGGACTAATTTTAAAAAGTATCAGCATATCATAATCTAAAGCCTTCTTGACATTGATTTTCTAGGTTGCCTTAATATTGGAATGTAATAATTATTCTATCGACCATCCTTTAGGGTAAGAATTGAATTGTTGCACTCCTCCCAATGAATCCTGTTAGGTGATAGATGTGAATAATCCTTAAGGGGTCACCTTTAGATATATTTTTATACTACAAAAGTAAATGTTTCTTATGGACATTGGTCACCTTCAGTGTTCATATCTGGATTCTTGTACCTGCTGCCTTTCGGGAAAATTCACCAAATGGAGCGTGCTTTTCTTGATGCACTGGAGACAGAGACTGTGCTGTGGATTCATGAGTCTCACATCCCCATCAGCAGTTTATTGGTACTTGGCAAGACCAATGAATGGATGCTGAGCCTGAACGTGAAATGCATTAGAACTTGGCAATGAAAGATTCCATCTGCTGATTTACAGGGATGTTAAGTGAGTAACCAAAGCTGTGTAGAGTTTATCCATGATCTGTTCTTCAAGCCAACAGAACACATGCACATCTCTACCTGTTTTCTCAGCCATTGCTCTAGCTTTTTGTCATTTTTATCATTCCTGTGCCACTGCCCCCTGCCTCCCTCCCATCCCCACCCCCCCAAAGCCCCACCAGATTATTTTGTGAAAACAAGAATCCTCTTTGTGTCTTGACCACTGAGATGTCCCAATTATTCCTTACACTGTTGAGTAGGGAAGAAAAAATATATGATTTAGGTTAGACTGCCTGCTCAGGTTGATCAATGTGAAAATGGAATCGAATGCTTTCAGGAACTCCCACTGTGTTGAAGTGAATTTGCCTTTTCTTTGGGTGATCTGCAGCTTGCAGTAGGAGGCAGCCACGAGCAGGCATTCAGTCTGTGAGCATTCCCAGTCCATGTCTGATCCTGTCCCAGAGAAAGTTCAGCTGTCATGTCTGGAGCATCCAGTGAGAGCTCCATGGAAGGCAAGAGAAACAACGTTGGTTCACATTTTCTTTCCATGTGAGGGTGAGAAGGCTAGATGTTATTAAAGCCAGTGACTATCCAGAGATGGCATGATTCAATATTCTTCCTATCTTCTTTTTTGTTGTGGAAAAGTATGTATAACATAAAATCCAGCATCTTGGTCGTTTTCAGTGTACAATCCAGTGGTATTTAATAACTCTTACAATGTTGAACAACCACCGCTACTATTTAAAACATTAATTCTTGAAACAGAGTGGCTTTTCTAGTCTTTATTGTGGCAAGGCATCTAGTGTACCCAGAGGACACAAAGAGTCTGACGTGGCATAAGGGGGAAAACTTGGGAGAGTTTCTGTGAAACCAGCTGCCTTGTTATTCCAGCCTGTGCCCTTTACATGTCCGGTAATGAGCCACCTCATCCTTCCCATGCTGCCCAGTGTATGAGGGGTGAGATCTGAGAACAGAACATTTCTTTAGAAATGAGAGTCACCCAATGAGGGCGTGCCCATGAGATCTCGTATCTCTGATGACAGAGTCTTTCAAATCTCAGATCTGCCACTTTGTAAACAGCACCTTGGAGAAATTGCTTGACCTCTCTGGACCGCATTTTGTTTTTGTTTTCACATCTTAAAATAAATTATTAACCTGATCCTGAAGTCCCTTTTGATTTAACATTCTATAATATAGTTATCAAGTTTTATTGGTAGATATTTTTACTAAGACGGTAACAAATGGATTTAGAACCATTGTGGGTATTCAAAGGATCCTAGGTGTTGCAATGGATAAGCCTCTAGTTATTGACCAAACAAGGTCAGTGTATTGAATCCCCCAGCCCCTCTGTGGGAGAAATAGGTAGGAGGCTGTTTCCATAAAGATTGGCACCCTATAGAGAGATTCTACTCTGACCTCTGGGTTTGCCATGAGTTGGAATTAAACACAACAGTAAGCTTGAGGGTTTTTTTTTTTTTTTTGGTGGTGATTCAAGGGATAAAGGGATAACTATTCTGTGAAGGAAGGTGCCGACTAATTTCTGCATGATATTTTCTGTGATGATATCAAAGGACAGATTGTTTGTTAAAGGTCAGCTTTTAAATTGAGTACTCAATGAGGATTTTTAAAGAAATTTTGATATCCTTAACAGAAAGACCCAGTGACTATGTCTTGCTCTGGCCAGATTGTATCTTGGCAGTTCAGTTGTCCTCCATGAGTGCCTTAAACAAATCTCCAGTACATACATGCTGCCTGTTTGTCTTAAACCTCAACATTGCAGACACTATTGTTCTGCATTAAAATATCTGTAGATAAAATGCTCCCCAAACTTTTCAGAATTACACAGCCATGATTGTCTTTAGTGAAATAAAATCAATGACCAAGTAACTTGGTAGAAAATTTGATGAGGGATGAAAAAGATAGAATTTCATGGAATTAAAAATATAGTATTTTGCAAAGAGATTAAATTGGCAGTTCTTAGGGTCTCTTTGAGAACTCAGATTT
This sequence comes from Nesogale talazaci, assembly GCA_004026705.1. Lineage (NCBI taxonomy): Eukaryota > Metazoa > Chordata > Mammalia > Afrosoricida > Tenrecidae > Nesogale > Nesogale talazaci. Next base: position 49,273 of record PVJH01009623.1, read on the forward strand.
GATGCTTTATATTACTGGGCAGTGTCTCTTTCCTGTAACAGAATTTTCAGTCATAAATCAATCATCTCATTGCTCTGCTGACTGCTTTCATGGTGTGGAAGGTAGGTCCCTCCTTGCCCTAGTGATTGCTTTTTGAATTCTCTTAGTACATCTCTCTGTGTGCGGGTCACATCATACCACATCTTTTACTTGGTTTACCTGTTGTCAAGTGAGATTAAGCAAGCAACTCCACAGGACTGCTGTGAGGAGTGACAGGAGGGTGCTGGGCAGTGCATTCTTTGGTTTAGTGCTTCAGTACAATGCTTTCCTTTGAGTGTTCTCTAGGGCATCCTGTCAATACAACAAGGGTTTCCCATTACAACAAGTGGATGGAGATCTTTGCAGAAATGTTGGAGAAACTTACTAACCCTAGTTATTAGTCTCAATCCCAAGGGCTCAATGGAAAGTAAATGTCTAGAAAAGAATGATGGAATATATGTACGAATATGTCGGATCCAATTGATGTATGGTTTGTAATGAGAGTTGTAAGATTCCCCCAATAAAATGATTAAAAAAGTAATAAAAACATAATCATTAGTAGCAAACGTATTGAAAGGCCTATCGATGTTGTTGGGTAATTGGGAATGTCCAAGATTCTGAGATAGTCTTTATTTTAAAGCAATTATGACAATTAAAAAAAAAAAAAGAAAATGGTGACAACCTTGACCTCTGGATCATGCAGAAAACACAATTGTTTCCAAGCCTGAACACTAATTGGCTTATTTGGTGCTATTAAGGACTAGATTCTAATCACTGGATTTATCAATTGTGGTCATTATTATTGGTAGTAAAAGTCACATACAGTATTCTGTGCACTGCTCAGAAATGAAAGACAGAAGCAGAAATGGACAGCATTCCTTCAGTCTGGGCTTGTGGTTACAAATGGGAGCACAGACCAGGTATGAATAGAATTCGTGTGGTTGAGGTGTGAGCTGGACTGCCGCTGTTTTCACAGAACACTGCTGTTACTTGAAAGAATGTCTGGCAAACAAGTTATTCAGCTTTGGATTTTTGTCAATCATTTTCTTCAAAATGAACAAAGCGAGGCTGTTATTTGAAAAGAAACAGCTGAAAGAACGCGTTGCCAGTGGTAACATTTCAGTTTCCACACGAAAAGTAGAATTTCGAAAGACTAATATGCACTCCTGTTAGCTTGTAAACTTTCTACTACTAAGGCATTTCCTGAAAATTTTGGTGATGATAGAATCAAAAGTTACTCTTGTCTTTGAATGAAACAGAGCTGATCATGTGTAACTTTTTATTAGTTTTTGAAAATAATTCTAAAGAAAGAGCAATGTAGACAAAATTTAAATATGAAGAATATATAATTTCAATTTTTATATTAAAATTTTTAATTGAAACTCATCATAAGTGAAAATCAAAGTTCCAAAAGCAGATTTTAAAATTATTATTTAAACATTGAGGAAAAAATAAAAGGTAAGGAGAGTTATTGAAGAGAAAAAGTTTTAACAAAAATTTAGTTAACAGTTTCACCAGTATATGATTTATATATCATCCATTTCAAGAGTTGTGCATTCATTACCACTATTAATTTCAGGACAATTCTTCTTCCTTGTACTTGTTAGCTCCCCATTTATCTCCAGCTTCTCCTACCATGCCCCTTTGAATCTATTAATTCAAAGAATATGTTTACCCAAATTTAGTTTACCCAAATTGGGTTTCATACTCAGAAAGACATACAAATTCAAGACAAGAATAGAAACAAATAACAGTCAGTCAACAATAACAGAATGAAACAGAGAAAAACTTCAATTAAAAGGTATGATATTTTGACCTACCCTCAACTGTGGTAATCCTGATGGCTTTGGGGAATCTGGGAGACAGGGAGTGGGGGAGTGGGAGGGTGGAAAGAAGTGGGTTTTAACAATCCCAGGGACAAGGGAACACAGGTGATCCAAAATTGATGGCAAGGCTGGTCTACTTCTCCTGGTAGGGCTTAATCAAAGGCAATGTATTGGAGAGCAATTGCTGAAACTAAGATGATGGCTGAACATGACAGTGGGGCAAGAGGAATGTGAAAGGAAATGGAGGAAAGAACTAGGAGGCAAAGGGCATTTATAGAGGTCTAAATACAGGCATGTGCATATGTAAATTTATTTATATGTGATGATGGAGGAGTACATCTATGTGCAGATATTTATAGGTTTAGTATGAAAGAAGACTTTATTCTATTAAACTGGCATTTCATGATACTCACCTTCTCAACACGGTCACTGAAGACAAAGCAGGTGCACATAAGCATATGTGCCAAAAGTAAGCCAATGATGACCTGCTATCAAAAGATAACGGGTCTGGGGTCTCAAAGGCTTAAAGATAAACATTTAGCCATCTAACTGAAAAATCAACAAAGCCCAGATGGAAGAAGCACCCCAGCCTGTGTGATCATGATGTATTGATAGAATCAGGTATCAAGCATCAAAGAACAAAAGATCATATCAGAAGCAGTGCTGAGTGGAGACTCAAAGCCCATCTGCAGGCAACTGGACATATTCTTACAGAAAGGTCGGGGGAAGGAGACGAGCCAGTCAAGGAGCAGTGTAGCAAGGGTGAAACATACAACTTTCCTCTAGTTCTTTAATGCTTCCTTTCATCCACTATCATGATCCCATTCTACCTTACAAATCTGAATACACAAGAGGATACAAAAGAATTGGAAAAACAGGGAATCCGGGACAGATAAACCCCACAAGACCAATAATGAGAGTAGTGATACCGGGAGGGTAAGGGTAAGGTGGCATAGAAAGAAGGAACTAATCACAAGGACCTACATATAACCCTATCTCTAGGGGATGGATAACAGAAAAGTGGGTGAAGTGATACATTGGACACTGTAAGACATGACAATAATTTATAAATTATCAAGGTTCATGAGGGTGGGAGAGGGGGGCAAGGAGGGGAAAAATGAGGAGCTGATACCAAGGGTTCAAGTAGAAAGCAAATGTTTTGAAAATGATGATGGCAACAAATATACAAATGTGCCTGACACAATGGATATATGTATGGATTGTAACAAGAGTTGTACAAACCCCAAATAAAATTGTTATATATAGAAAAGAAAGTGTAAAAGAATGTGAAATCATTGGCAACTTCTATCTTTTCCCCATTCATTATAATGTTGCTTATTGGTATAATTTTGAGGATTTCTAGTTTCTTTATGTTGAAGTGAAATTGACCCTGAAGGCGTTAATCTTTGATCTTCATCCAGAAGCACTTCAAGTTTTCTCCCTTCCAGCAATTAGGGTTGCCAGCTGCATATTGTAGGGTGTTAATGAGTTTGTCTCCAAACTGGATGCCTTGTTTTTCTTAATAGGATCCAGCTTTTTGGATGATTTCCTCAGCATACAGGTTGAATAAGCACCACGAACAGACACAACCTTGATGCACACCTTTCTTTATTTTAAAACATACAAAACATCTCCTTTGTTTGAACAGCTTCTTGGATTTTTTTTACAGGTTTTATATAGGATATGTTGTGGAATTCCAATTTTTCTTAAATTATCCATAGTTTGTAATGATCCACACAGTCAAATGACTTTGTATATTCTGTAAAAGATGAGTGAAAACTTTCTGGTATTCTCTGCTTTCAGTCAAGATTCATCAGTGATTATCTCCCTCAGTCATTTTCTGAATTCAGCTTGAATTTCTGGCACATCTCTGTCCAAATGGTTGATTGCTGCAACCATCTTTGAATCATATTAAGCAGAATTTTACTTGCATGTCATATTAATGACATTGTTGATAATTTTTGCATTCTGCTGGATTTTCCTTCTCTGGAATGGATACAAGTTTGGATTTCTTCCTATCAGTTGGTCTACATGAGTGAGGACCACCAGTGCTTGCCAGAACATCTCGATAAGTATTCTTTCAAGTTTTAGAGCCTTGCCAATGTCTTCAGTCAGCTTGAACTTCTTCCTTCAATCCAATCAGTTCTTGTTCATATGCCACCTCTTGAAAAGGTAGGATGTTGACCAATTGCTTTTGGAATTGTGACTCCATGTCATTCAAAATTCTGCTCAGAGAATTCTTAATATTGCAGCTGAAGGCTGCCACTGATTCTGGTAGTAAAAACAGCACAGTTTTAGAGAAATATAGACTGCCGCCAGGAAGCTTTTATTTCTTTATTTTGTAAGAACCCAGTGAAATGGAATTTACTTCCTGAATCCCTTCCCACGGTATCTGAAATATGGGAAGCTATATAAACTATATATACATGGGAAGCTATCTAAATATCTTTTAGGTAGTTTAGGCTAAATGGAGTACAGTGGTAAAAAATGCATCCCAGGTACTGAAAATTTAAATTTAAAATAGTTTAGGAAATCTAGAAGCAAATTCCTTCTCTGCTGATTCTTTATTTTAGATGTCTATTCCTGTACCTTAGTAGAAGAGGCAGTTCTTTTATGGGTGATTTCTTGAATCAAAAGAATTCCAAGAAGAGCAAAAATCATGATGAGGGCATGTTCATAGGAGCAGCAGCTCTACTCTGGCCAATCTACATGGGTTTTGTTTAAGAAGGACCAGCACAAGTCAATATTAACCCACAGCACCTCAAAATGGTTGAAGAGGGTTCCCTTACAAGCTGCACTTAGTCTTCAGACATGTGGCTCACACAACATTAGTAATAGGAAAACTCATTTCATCATCAAAATAATAAACACAAATTGAAGAGAACATGGGTTTCTTAGATGATCCTTTTAAGTAGCTAACCTTCCTTAGAAGTGCCTTCCACCTTGCATGGCATGGTCTCAAATCCCACCTGCAGAATCTGGGTAGCTTGCAACAGAGATGGAACAAAAACACAAGAGATGGAACAGAAATACAAGAGAAGATGTCTGCTGTGACACCCTGTCTCCTAAATGGGTTTGTTTGCTTCTTTTCCCAGGAACATGAGGGACCCTATTGGAAGCACATCTTGGTGATCTATATTTAGAAAATAATGCTGTTCTCTGTGTCATGGGAGAGGATACATTTTTGAGGAAAAACCGCTACAATAGAGAGCATCACCATATAATTAATTGTCCAGATGAGGATTATTTTGAGAGGAGAAGAGGAAACCACTAATGAAGTCAAGCCAATAGTCATAAATTGGCTTATCTGGTCACCCTAGATATTGGAGATGTAGGGGAAACAGATCCATGGATGATGGCACAAACGGTTTATGTTCAACTAACTGAAAGGTTGGCAGTAGGATCAGATCTAGTAGTAGCATCGAGCAGAGGCATGGTGCTCCACTTTGGAAGGGTTACAGCCAAGAAAGCCTCTATACAGCTCACTTCTCCTCAATAGCACAACCATCATCTTCTTAGGCGTCAAAATTTCCTTGCCAGCAAAATGCTTGTCTTTCGGGGGTGGGGACATGGTCAGAAGCTTCTACCTATGAGGTCAGGGCACTAGGAGTAGGAATAAAGTCTGAATTATTATTAGATGTCTCATGGGTAATGTTAGCTGTGGTCGGGTATCGTGGCTCTTGATTGCCACTTTGATCATTTGAGGTAGATGGCCTTTTCCTACTTTGGTAATACAAAGTGAAATAAAACCCAAATAATACAACTGTGATATGATGGAACTTTACATTTTGCTTTTAAATGGGAAAGTTGTTAAAGGTTTGTCAATAGTTTTTCAGGTTTTTTTTCTCTTCCTCTAATGGTGGAGGCCCCAAACAACCCGGCTGCAGATGATGTGTATGCCATCAAGAACCCGTTGGGCAATCCCTTTCTCTAAGGCTCACAATGCAATGGGCCCCCTTGTTTTGGAGGAAAGGGTTGACTTTGCGGCTTGGAAAGTTTAAGGCCTACAATAAATATCTTCACTCACTACAACCCAGGTGATTCTGATTCATAGTAGTCCTCTACCATTGAGTAGAACTCTCCCTCTGTATTTCCAAAACTTTAATTCTTTAGAGAAGTATAAAGTTTCATCTTTTTCCTGTAGAGTGGCTGGTGGTTTCAAACTGTTTTGTAGCTGATGCATAAATCGGTTTTCATAACCAGAAAAGCCCTTTAGTCATTGGCAGCTCCATCAGGCAGAGTAGAACTGCCCGATAGGGCTTCCAAGACTATGCTGTAAAGAAGCAAACTGACATAGATTTCTCCTGTGGAGGAATTGATGACCTTGAAACATTGGCCTTTCTTTTCATAGTTGAGCACTTAACCATTGCACCACTGGGCTCCTGCAGGTCATAAGAAGGAGTGGACATTGGAATAAAGCAGGAGCTATTGATCTTCTTGGGAAGAAAAGAATTAAGACTTGGAAAATCTTCCTTCTCATTATATTGATTCAGTGTTCTTTTTTTGCCCTACAAATTCAATTTTCATAAAAGCATTACATTTTGAGAGTTTGACACAGCAAGGCAAAGTAAGAATAATGCAGCTAACATCTAAATATTCTCCAGCTAGATTCACCAATTCATAGTATTTTGACATATTTACTTTATCTCTTGCATTTCCTTTCTTAAAATCTTTGGCCCTTTGAAAGTAAGTCACAGAGCCTGTGACATAGGTCTCCTCTGCTTTTCGAAAGTTGGCTTTTCTCCACCTTGATTTTACTGAAGACCTACATGAGCATCTGTGTTCCCTAATGGAAGACTATCTAAAGAGGATCGATACTTTTATGGGAAAAGGCAAACCTTAAGGCTCCTGTCCACCATTTGCTTTGCAGTGAGTGGTTCCAGAGCAGTGAGTATGGCTTCATCAACTCCTCACCTGGGAACATCATTCAGCAACAGCATCGAGCTGCCACAGCTTTGAGCTCTGTTGGGTTTTATGTGCTATTTGCTATGACTTGATAGACTATTTTCCAGGTCTGGGAATACTCCCCAAACTTTCCCATCTAAATGAAGGGTAATTGCTTCTTTGCATTTGCGCCATTTCAGTTAACACAAGTTGTCAGAGGAATACTCTACTTTCAACTAATGGGGGTAGCCTATACTTCATTCTTCCATCTTCTCTGCAAGAGCATTCTTCTATAACAAAACTGTTAGCATTCCCAAGAAGTTGAAAAGTGCTAGAATAATATCAATAGCTTTGTCTTGTCTCACTTTTGGTCTTTTATGATGCCGACACTTTGAGGAGCCAAGACTCTTGGTGATATAAAACAACCCATACTCAAAATCTGACTTTTTTCCCCCTCATGATTTGATTAATGAAAACTTTCTATGATAAGGTTTAATATTACAATAGTTATAATGGACAGAAGAGATCTTAAATCAAGATAAAATTATCCCAGTGGCCCATGAGTGGAAACTCAGGGGAAAATGGAGATGGAAGTGTTGACTCCTGCTCTGCTCCAGGTCTAGTGATGGTCAGTATGCAGTGGGCTGTGTGTGCGTGTGTGTATGTGTATGTGTGTGTGTGTGTGTGTGTGTGTGTGTGAGAGAGAGAGAGAGAGAAATGTGTGGAATTAAGTTGAGGAGAAGAAAAGAAGAAGACAAAGATGATGGAGGAAGAAAATGCTAATGAGAGAAATAGATATAATAGTAAGAATAACAATGGTAGCAGAGAATGTGGCCTTCTAGGCCATCATTTAGTCCCTGCCATTTCCCCTAGCCTTCTCACTGCAAGGCAATTGAGCAACTCTTTAGACTAATATTTCCCTAAAGCTTTGATTTTCTTACAAGGATGACATAAAAATCTTCTGAGATAGGCAAGGTGAAAGATCATGTTAACTAGATGTGGCTTTATTACCCAAGATGATGAAACAGAATACATCAGTCATATATGTAACTTACATGATGTCTTTTAACTTATAAATGGTAGGCTCAAACTGAAAACTCAAGATTTCTTGTTTATACTCTCTTTTGCCATGCCCCACTCTCTCACCTGGGGCGAACAGGAAGTTGCTGACGTTCTTTCTAATTCTTCAGAAAATGTAAAATACCCCTTCATTTTCCCACTGATATGGAAAAATTCAGTCTAGACTGAGGACCTTTAACACAAACGTGAAGTTTGTTTTGAGTTAGAAGGGAATTTGTTCCATATCACGTAACTATGATTTCTGGATAACCTCTCATGTGATATTGGAGTTATAAATAAATACGGTTTGGATGTATTAAATAAACAGTTGAGGAAGCCCATAGCCGCTGTTTTAGCTGTAAAAGATATTCCCATAAGTGGGAAGCCTTAGACTTGGCAGTTTCTCACCTGATGTGTTTGCAGGGTGCTTGTGTTATTCTGTATATGCTGAGACTTTCTCTATTGTGAACACCAGTGGGGCAAAGTTCACAAGGGACTGTGAAATAAGGATGATAGGCTTTTGTGAACAAAAGCCCAGGAAAAATAATATTGGGATATTGGAAGTGATACTCTGGTAAGCCATGATTACAGTTACTGAAAAACAGCTTCATTGTTAAAAGAAAGGTAGATTTTGATCTTGATGTCATGGAATGATGTCATTCCTTACAGTCTTAGGCCCTGCTTGGTTCTCTGTCATTTTTAGCTTTTAGCCAATGTTGATGTGGCAATGGACTCAGCCACCACCACTGCCATCCTCCGCAATGGAGTGTATGTGTCCATTATGCTTAAAAACAAAACAAGACAAAGTTCAGAGTGATTATTTTGAGAACTCAATTTGCTCATAATGAAACCACACTCTTTCCTAACAGGATGATATTTACAGCTATCAGGGCCAGGATTTCAAAATATAGCAGTGTGCTATATTTATTTTGCTCATTTCCACTCTCTTGCAAGACCAAGATCGAAGAAACAAAGATACCATCAATCAAATCTGTGAATCTCTCTAGTATGATTGTTATTAAAAATTTCCTCTACTTTTTAGATTATAGAAGATAGCATAAAGAAGAATTTCTGAGATCCATCCTATCAAAATTCTACAAACTGGATGACTCATAAGAACAAAAATATATCATCTCACAGTCTGGTTACTAGGTGTCCAGATCAACTTGCTGGCCCGGCTGCGCTTTCTCTGAATGCTCTAAGGAGAGTGCCTTCTTGTCTCTCCCAACTTGTGGCAGTCTCATGCTTTCCCAGGGTCACATTTTTCCCTCTTTTCCCTTTGTCTGTCTCTGGATTTCTTTTATAGGACACCTCTTGGCTGGAATTCATACGTGCACTGGTACAACTTCATGCTAAATGATCATCTCTGCAGAGCTCTAGTTCCAAACAAGGTCACCATCACAGGGTTAGAATTTCAACATAAGAATTTTCCTTATAATAAGAGGCTTTTCATTTTTCAAAAATTAGGGGGAAAAGACAAGTTACAAAGAAGTAGGTAGTGAACAAATGAATGAACAAATGCATGTTCTGAAGAAATTTTAAAATTGCTTCAGGTTGATGGTGCAGAATTAGAGTCAAACGGATGCATGCAGCCACAGTTACAGATAAAAAGACTTTCTGTGGGTCTCTTTACAGAGGCCAAAGGCTCCATTTCAGTTTCAGGAAATCCCCAAACAGGAAATAAGATGTTGCAAGCTTTGGGGTTTGGGGAGAGACACATGAGAGAGATAAATTTCAACAAACTAAAAATTGCTCAGTGACTTCTTGGCTTCTGAAGACACGCATCTGGGCCAAGGGGAAGCTACCCTTCCTCCCACTGTTTGTGAAGAAGTAAGATGCCAAGGAGTTTGCTTGTCTATCACCCCAGAAGCAGTATTTCATAGACACAGCCACAGTCTCATGGCTTCACCCAACCTTTGTTCCTGCTGTCTGATCCCGCAGCAAACGGAGCGGTCCTTCATGAAGATCACAGAAAACAGGGGGGAATCAACAACTAATAACTGAAGTGGAAGCCATTTGGGCAAGTCAGGGAAGGGGACTTGCTGGTCGAACTCAGGAGTTAACAGCCCGCGTGCTGGTATTGATGACTGTGTAGAGACTCTCCAGAAAAAAGCAGGGGAGCTCAGCTAGACATTTAGATGCTTCCAGTTTTCGCCCGTGTCTTCATTTTGTGTTAGAATCTTCACAGCAATGGACTTCCATCTCCTTGCAGAGAAGCTGTTGAGAAGGGGCTCCCTCCCCTCCCCTGTGAACCAACCGAGGGGTGAGCATTCACTACTGCAGATACCAATCCATCATGCCAGTCACATGTGACCCGGAAGAGTGTCTTGCATTTAGATGAATGGAGCAGGCCTGGAAAGTGACACCACAGACGAGGAACTTGAACGCATCCACCAGGACGTACGGGTCGTACACCCTGCTCCTCATCGGTGCTTGCTGCTTCCCAAATTAAACAGAGAGCCGGGTACCAGGCTGTGCACAGCTTCTGCCATGTTTACATGTGTCACGCGTTTCCTTAGGGCACTGCCCACTGCGATAATTGATTAATCAGTGGTAGTCGTTTATCGTGTGCTGTCTGGTACTGGGGAGAACAGAATGGTGCCCTCGTCAATCTAATTTGGAAATAGCCAGGGGTGAGTGACAAGTGCAGCAGTTCCTTCAGTTCCCACTGACTGTAGACTTTCAAATTGAGCCTGGTAATTATCTAACCGTGAAGTGAAAGGAGCTGCATGTGGCTTCTCCCAAGGGGGATTTCATTGTCCGTTTGGGTCCCTTTGTTTACTGCATCTCAAAGAAACCATGACAACCGCGTTTGCCTGCATTCCCTCTCCCTTAGAAGTTTCTGGTTCCATCTGTTAGAGATTCACTGGATGAAGTCAACTTTTCATCTCTCATTTAAATGGAAGTGCACTTAGGTGAGCTCATTTTGGTTTTGTTCTAACACAACATTTGTCATTTCCACCTCGTTTACATGTTACAATTCAGTGACATTTATTCGTTCATCATGGTGTTCAGCCTCATTCTTTATAAAATAAAAAATTCAAATGCGGTGCTTGACTTTATATTTTTAAATACCTTTCTCTGGTGATTTTCAGTGACATAAGAACATAGTCACTCACCTAATTGGTCAGGAAGAATCTATGCCACGGGCCGGGATGGATCATTACAGGGAAAAGGCCTCTTTCTGTCACAGAAGAGTGGACCCCTCTTTCTCTGGCCTACTTGGGGAGATGTGAAACTAATTTCTTTCCGTTTCTACTTATAAATGCTCAGGTCTTGGTAACCAGAGCACTTCTTGGCCTTTGTCCAAGGTGGATTTGCTGCACTAGCCTTTTAGGGGTTGGCAGCATGGGGGGTCAGTGAGCACGAAGGGAGAGAAACTCTATGAACCCCTCCAGGGGACTCCAGTGGGTTTCTTTTTTCTGTGTGCATTTAACTTTACACTGAAATCTATCCATGAAACAGCCCCAGACAGTGGCAACTCAGGCCGAGGAGCCTAGCGGTATGGTTTGTATTGACTAGCCGCTGCCTTTTCTGACCTTGAGCAAACTGCTAAATTAACCTCAGCTGCCTCAGATGTAAAGTGCTGTGGAACTAGCTAACATTTGAGCTTCTCATGGTTTGTAAAGTGACAGCGTTCTGTTTCACGACTAATCATTAAAAATGTGCTAACAACTTTATTACGTTTTCTTCTCTACCCCCTTCTATAATGCTGCTTTTGACATTCTAATTTTAGTATTCTTTTTATTGCACTCTCTGTTATGGTTAGGGGTGGTCAAGTTGTTAGGGGCAGGTTCTGATTCCTAGTGAGCCCATCTACAACAGAACAGACCTGTGCAGTCCCATACCATCCTCAGGCATTCCAGGCTGAGCCCTTTGTTCCTGCTACAGGGCCAGTCCATTTCCCTCAGTCTTCCTCTTTTTTCCTGGTCTTTACTTTATATAGCATGGTGTCCTCTTTCAGGGACTGGCCTTTCCTGATATCATGTCAAAAGTCTGTGAGCCACAGTATTGCCACCCTCCCATCTAAGGAGTATTATGTCTATTTCCAGACAGATTTATTTGCTCTTCCGACAGCCCATGGTTTATTCAGTATTCTTTCCCAACACCAAAGTGTAAGGCTATCAATGTGATGGTCTTCCTTATTCATCGTACAACTTTCCTATGCATATGAGGCAACTGAAACACCATAGGACATCTCAGCAGACAAGGTCAAGTGATATAAGATCAGTATAGAAGCAGTGTTTTACATTCTACTTAGGTAAGTAGTGACCAGAAACCTAAAAGCTTGTGAGCAGTTAAAGTACAACTACTGCTCTTTCTCAATCTGGAGGGAGAAGAAAGGAGGAAAGCTAGGACACAGGAAAACCATTAATTTAGTGCACTAATGGACTATGCAAACACCCGTCTCCACAACCTTGAGACCTAAAGATCCAGAAGAGTAGTTCTCAACCTATGGATCTGTCATAGGGGTTGGCTGAGCCGTAGCAGTAGCAATATTACAGTTATGAAATAGCCAGAAAAATAATTTTATGGTTGGGGGTCACCACGACACGAAGAACCATATGAAAGGTCACAGCATGAGGAGGAGTGAGAACCACTGGTTTAGAGAGTATCTCACTACCACAATTCTGAAAAGGGTAACCTGGTAGAGTCGTGGATAGAGTGGGAGAAAAATGTGTAATAATCCCCCTCAGTCATGATGCAGACCAGACTAACTGATGAAATAGAGACTGGTGGGACTCCTAAGACTGAGGACCTTAGTCACCCTGTAAGTCTGGAACTGAGCTCACTCTTGTGTTGGAATACCAACCGCTTAGGATCAAAGCGCAGCATTTGCCAAGAACAAAGTTCAGAGGCTCAGCCAAAAGGAGGAATGAAACTGCCAACACCAGAGGAAGTGGCAGCACTGATGGCATCTCCAGGAGTCTCCATGGAGGAGTTGAAAGAAAACGTGCATGAATTACCGAATGTAGACTAAGCATCTGCTCTTGATGCCTTCACTTAATTGAAAAAAAAAGTTTAAAATACTGTTACTTGATTCATATGCACTCCAGAGTACTATCTTTGCTTTCAAACACTTGCAAGAAGTCTTGTGTAGCATATTTGCTCAGTGCAATAAATCACTTGTTTTCTTGACTGCTATTCCCATGGATGTGGATTGTAGAAGTAAAATGAACATTTTGATAATTTCAACCTTTTCTTCACTTATAATGATGCTGTTTATTGGTCCAGTTGTGAAAAATTTTTGTTTTGTCTGCTTTGTATTGTAAGTCATGCTTAAACCTGATCTTTGATGTTCATCAGTAAGTTACTCTTCATTTTCAGTAAGCAAAGTTGTGTCACCTGTATATGACAAATTGTTAATAAATCTGCTCAAATGCTGATGCCACATTCTTCATTTAATTAAATTTCTGATGACATTTGCTCAGCATAGAAATTCAATATTTTTAATGTTCAAATACAACATCCCAGCCTAGTCCGGATCAAGTCCAGATGTCCAATACTAGCTCATATGTCTGATACCAATCTATAAAGTCCTCTTCAGATACATGATACACACGTAATGGCACAAATGCAGGAAAATCCCAGGCCAGTGGTTGGGAAATCTTGTGGATCCAGTGGTGATGTAAGAATATGAGCACTGGCAGGTTTCTCCACATGGCTTGGCTCCATCACCCTCTCTCCAGGTGTCTCCTCCACAGGGATGTCTTGTGGGGAGTGAGCAGAGTGGGAGAGAGGGAGAGGGAGAGTGAGAGGGGGAGGGAGGGAGGGAGGGTAGGGGAGAAAGAGAGAGAGAGAGAGAGAGAGAGAGAGAGAGAGAGAGAGAGAGAGAGAGAGAGTTTGCTGCCTATAAAGAGGAAATCCAGGAGTTTCCAGAATTCTCAAGAGAAGGCCCAGTCCACACAGAGGCTTCATTGAATTTATCTTGATTTATAGGCTAGATTCTACCCCTGCACTCTTAATCCTCAAGTTGACACCAGATTATAGAACTACCATGTCTTTCTCTGCATTATTATCCATAATTAGTTCCAATCTACACAGCTGAGTGCCTTTGCATACTCAATGAAACACATGTAAAAATATTTCCAGTATTCTCTGCTTTCAGTCATGATCCATATGACATCAGCAGTGATCTCTCATTCTATGTCTTTTTCTGGATTCAAGTTGAATTCTTGGCAGTTCCCATTGAATGTATTCCTGAAATAGTTTTTGATTATTTTCAGGAAAATTTTACTTGCAGTGGTATTACTGATATTGTTGAATAATTTCCATAGTCTGTTTTATCACCTTTCATTGGAATCAACCCAAGTCAACCCAAACATGGATTTGTGCACTTAGTTGGTCGCAAAGATGTCTTTCAAAATTCTTAGTTTAGATTAGTGAGCATTTGCAGCATTGAGTTTGTTTTGACACATTTCAGTTTGTATTCTGTCCATTTCTGGAGGCTTATTTTTCACCAATGTCTTCATGCAACTTGGACTTCTTCTTCAATACCATCAGTTTTGGATCATAAGCTGCCTCCTAAATGGATAGAAACAATTGCATTTGGTACAGTGAGCCTGTGTAATCCTTCTATGCTCTTTTGATGTTTTCCACATTGTTCAATATTCTGTCCCATAGAGACATTCACTACTGCAACTTGATGTCTGAAAATTTTCCCTTTCAACTTTTTCAGTTGCACAAATGCTGAGAGTTTCTTCCTGTTGGATTTTCTAACTCTAGGTCTTTGTTCACTTCATTCTAGCACTTTGTCTTCTCAAGCTTCCCTTTGGAATCTTGTGTTTAGCTCTTGCCTTTCTTTCTGGTTGCTTTATGTTGAAGAACAAATCTCAGACTGACTTCTATCATCCCTTTTTATCTTGTATTTTGTCTCTTTTAAATAACCTCATAACGGCCCATCTGTCATTCGTGTCAAATCTGTCCTTGATATGTTCTCTACATTCAGGTAGTAATATGCTTAAGGTCGTATTTTGGTTCTAATGGGCTTGTTTTTAATTTTCTTCAGCTTGAACTTGAACTTGCATGTGAATAATTGACGTTCTGTTTCAGGTGACCCTTTGTCTTGTTTTGGCTGATGATATTGAGCTTTTCCATTTGTCAGATTGAGTCAATTTGAACATTGTGTATTCAGTCCATCCATATGTATAGTTCCATCTGTATAATCACTACTGTGTTGTAAAAGACATTTGCAATGAATAAGTCATTAAGCTTGTAAAATTCTATTAGGTGATCTCGGCCTTCTTCCTCTCAACAATGCCATATTTTCAAACTACCAATCTGTCAGTTTGTGTTGTGTGGTGAATTTTGTGCTGCTATGATGCTGAAGTTATACTATCAGTATCTCAAGTACCAGCAGACGACAGTGGTGCCCCAGACTGTTACAACAGGAAAAAGGTCCTGACTACCTACTTCTGGTAACATTGGCTCATGAAGGCTTTATGAAAATAAGTAGAACATTGTTCAGTACATGCCATAAGATGAACCCTTCAGGTTCTACTCAATTTCCTCAAATATCTACTAGAGTAGAGCTGTCTCCTCAAAGCATAATTGACCTTAATAATATGGATAGAGCAAGGCTTTTGGCCCCTTCATTTGCTGATGTGACACAACTCAAAAGAGAAAAAAAATATCTTGTTATAGTTCCCTCGTTTAACTTGTTCACTTTACCATAGTGTTACAACTCAAGACATTTTATAAAATTAACTTCATTTAGATATGATTACAATAAAAATAAACAAACAACCGGATGCTGTCCATAAGGTTTCAGTGGCTAATTCCTCCTAAGTGGACAGCCTAGTCCTTCTGTGCCATCTGCTCTCAGTCTGGAAGCTGATGAAATGTGTCCACATGGGGTGGCCCTGCTGGCATTCAAAAGACCTCTACCATCACAGCCATAGAGAGTACGGGCTGACACAGTGGCTGCGACAATGGGCTCACACTTGGAAACAAGGTGAGGATGGCATTTTCTTCTGC
Organism: Nesogale talazaci; assembly: GCA_004026705.1. Lineage (NCBI taxonomy): Eukaryota > Metazoa > Chordata > Mammalia > Afrosoricida > Tenrecidae > Nesogale > Nesogale talazaci. Next base: position 65,037 of record PVJH01009623.1, read on the forward strand.
TGTTCGTCAGGTTTCTATGAGTCAAAACTGACTTGATGGCACAGAAGAGCAACAGCATATAAAAAACAGCCCATCCATTTCAACTTCAATCAGTTCAAATACATACATCTCTGCTATGCCACCACCGTCATCCATACAGTTAACGATAGCAACTGCCAAAAAACTCCTCGACACTTGGTGCTGTCACAGTAGATCCCAACTCGTGACCCTCTAGAATTGAGTTGAATTGTCCTGGAAGGTTTTCCAGGTTTTAATCTTTATGGAAGCAGGCTGCCAGATCTTTCTCCCTTGAAGAAACTGGTAGGTCCTTGAAAAACTGCCAATTTTTCAAGCAGCCAAATATATAATCACTTATAGAACATAGATTTCACTGCCATCCATTTGATTCCATCTGTCATGACGGGGTAGGCCAGAATAGAACTGCCCTGGTGGGTTCCTGGGAGTCAGAGAATCTTATCTTTCGCCTACGGAGCAGCTACTGGTTATGAATCTTTAGCCATGCGATTAACAGCCTAACATGTAACCCAACACACCATCAGGACTCCTCATGGAGCATGCATATCACCTTCACAAGTTTCCTAGCTCCCTTTCATAGTCAGTGCATTCCCTTTCCTGGCCCCAGCAACCATTGATCTGCTTTCTGATATCAAATGGTTCCTCTGGTGACACCCACCCCCCAGTGCTGTGCTTCTAATCCAAACATGTATATGTTTCATTACTGTCTAGAAAACTTGATTTAGATGTAATCCCAGGTCCCTTGACCTTAACAATTCCAAAAGTAAGCTCTTTCTCCATAATCCTGTCTAATCAACAAAATCGAACATATGAGAATCATTTTCTATTCTTTCCTTGCTTTTTTCTCTTATTAATTCATCTCACTTAAGAGTTTTCTCTCTTAATTTATTCCCATTGGTCCCTTTCTTTAAAAAAATAGTTTTGGGCTGAGCCCTGGTGGTGTAGTGGTTGAGCACAGTACTGCGGCCCACTGGCGTGGCAGTTCAAATTCAGCAGCAGCTCTCCAGGAGCAAGACTGGGCCTCCCACTCCCACCAGAGGGCAGTGATGCCCTGCCCAAACAAACAAACAAAAATAGTTTTAACGGCCTGTTCTTTGATTAGCGTACATCTTACTTGTTCAATCATATTAAGACGTATGTAATTATCACCATCAATTTCAGAACAATTTCTTCTTGTAGTCATTGTTGCTAGCTTCCTATTCTCCTCCAACTTCCCCTGCCATATCCTTAAGTAATTATTGTCCAGCTATTGTCTCTATATATTTATCCTGGATTTATATACAGAAAATTGTGCAAAACACAAACAGGAAGCAAACAAAACCAACAACAATGACAAGACAAAGCAAAACAGAGAAAAAGCCCAGCTGTAAAGAAAACAGAAATACTAAAAATGTAAAACAATTTTAAAATGGATCACAAGGGAGAACAAATGGCAAGGTGTTACACGCTTACTTAACTGCATCTGTCATAATGGACTTTACATAATGTCTGACAACAAGGCTTACCACATCCCTCGACCCTGGTCAGGGGTGTGTTGGATTAGAGCACACGGGAGAAACACACAGGGATGGAGAGGGAGGAGAGGACAAGCGCAGAGGATACTATTCCTGTTTGACCCAGACGACACTCAGGGAGGACCACAGGGCTGGCCCCACCATGGAACAAGGCATCCCGCATCCCTCACAGTAGCATGATGCTGCAGGGGACTGCACTGGAGACACAGTGCACAAACAGTGCACAGTCTGGCCTTAGCATGTCGGGGTGAGGCACTGAGGTCGTGCAGCACAGCAGCAGAGGGAGCAGAACGATGAAACCCCCAGGGAATATAAAAAATAGACTTGGGAGACAGAGTATGGCACCCCATCAGACTTGACTGGAAACACTTGGCAAGGCCAATAAACAGATCTTCAACTATTTATAGGTTTTTCCATTTTTGTCAGTGGCTTTCTTTTTGTTGTTGTTATTTTGTGGGTTTTTTTTGCTGTTGCTATTATTTTGTTGGTTTTGACTCCCTTTGTTGTTTTATTTGACTGTACCTAGTTTTTGAACTTATTAATGTATATGCAGGTCAATCTAGATAGGTGGGATAAATAATTCGGAGATGAAAAGATGGGACCAATGGTTCTGGGTAGGGGGGACAGAATATGGGAGAAGGGAAGGTGGGAGAAAGGAAGGGGAGGTGGGACCAACACAGGGACAAGGAAATGACTAATGAATTAAAATTAATGGAAGGAAGGTCATAGGATGCCTAGTGGGACTCAATCAAGGGTAATGTAGCAGTGAGGAATTAGTAAATTTGAATGAAGGCCAGACATAATGGTGGGACAAGAGGGAAGTAAGAAGGAAAGAGAGGAAAGAACCAGGAGGCAAGCGACATTTATAGAGGCCCAAACATAGGCATATATGAGAATGAGAGGGGAATAGAACTATGAGAGGGGAAATGAGAGGGGAATAGAACTATGTACTCATATCTAAGTGTTAAGAATTAAGGTTGCAGATGAACATTGAGCCTCAAGTCAAGTACTCCTTAACACAAGGACACTTTGTTCTAACAATCCGGCATTCTATGATGCTCACCTTCCTGACATGATTGCTGAAGACAAAATGGGCGCATAAGCAAATGGAGTGAAGAAAGTTGATGGTGCCCTGCTATCAAAAGATAAAGTGTCTGTGGCCATAAATGCATGAAGAATCTAGTTCAGAAGCAACAAAGCTCACATGGAAGAAGAACACCAGCCTGTGGATCATGAGGTGTTCAAAAGATCAAGTGTCAGGCTAAGAGCCAGAATAAAACCATGCCCAAGGTAAATGAGAGGGCTCAAGGAGTAGAGACCCAATATCTATCTGTAGACAATTGGACATCCTCTCAGAGAGGGTCACAGGGAAGAGATGAGCTAGTCAGGATTCAGCATAGTACTGATGAAACACATCTTTCCTCTTCTAGTTTCTTAATGTTTCCTTCACCCCACTATCATGACCTCAATTCTCCCTTACAAATCAGATTACATTAAAGCATGTCTATTGCTACAGACATGAGCCTGCAGCACAGGGAATCCAAGATAGATAAACCCCACGGGGCCAACAAGGCAAGTAGAGAAACCAGGAGGATCAGGGAAGAGGGTGGGCAGAAAGGGAGAATCGATCACAAGGAGCAATCACGAACCCCCTCCCTGGGGGACAAGTGTCAAAAGTGGGTGAGGGGTAATGGAGGACGATGTAAGACATGGAAAAAATAATCTATAACCTATCAAGGGTTTGTGAGGGGAGTGGTCAGGTGGGGGAAGAAGGGGGAAGAAATGGGTAGCTGATATCAAGGACTCAAGTGGGAAGAGAACGCTTTGAAAATGATGATGATGGTATATGTGTAAATGTGCTTAACACACTGGATGAATGTATGAATTGTGATAAGAGATGGACAAGCCTCCAATAAAAGTTTTTTTTTTAAGGGCCACCCACACACACCTGAAGGATGGTAAGTGGTCTACCAACAGGAACCTAGCTCTCACAGCTGTTTGGCACTGGAGATTAATAAAACGGAGTAAAGTTGCTGCTTCTTTATAAATATTATTCTGATGAAACTATACTTAACAAACATATTCCATCCCAATAATTTCTGAACTTGACTCACTACTGACGGTGAACTGTTCTTTTCTGTGTGGTTTGCCCTGATCCATACCCACCTCATTAGACTCTATGGGTTGCTTCCAAGTTCATGCTCCACATTCTGCCAGCTCCTATCTCAGAGGACCGTGCTATAGGCCGTCCATGTATTTCCATGGTATAAGCTCCCCATTGACCTCTCTGAAGGCCTCTTCTCTAAGCAATATCTTTCTCCTATAAACCAAACATTCCTTAGTTTGACGAGCTTTCATAGAGATTCATCACTTTGTGCTTCAAGACCTTTTCTGAGATGTCTCCTATCAGAGCCTCCAGATTCTCGCTTCTTTCTCATAACCATGCCTCGGCATATGCTGGCAGAACAGTTCTATCACCCTTAATACGTTTCCCAGAAATGTACAAACCAATTTCCTACTCCCTGTACACTACATACCTTTTTCATTCATCAGCATCTTTTATACACAGCTTTATTTCCTCTGCCCAGTGGCTGGATGAATTCCTACTCATTCTCTAAACATAGCTCATATGATTATTTCCTCAGTGAAGCCTGTCTTGATATTCTCAAAGGCTATTAGCTACTCTTCTTTGCCTTCACTGCACAATGTTTATTTTGCCTGTGAGATCACCACACTCTATTCCAGGGCGGAACAGCAGCACAATCAGTTAATTCCCCAAATAGTTTGAACAGTTCGTTGGTTAAGCTCATGAATACGCCTTCCTGTGAACACAACCATACAACCATCAGGGACAAAGAAGAGCACCTTTCACAGCCCTTTGCTTTTTGTGCCACTTCGATGTCCCAGCATATTAGAAATCACCAATGGAAAGTGAGCTTGGAGAGTGACCCTTTCGCCCCACTCCCTTAGTTGCTCACCCCTCCCTGTCTTTCCCCGGCATGCTTTCCTCCAGGGCTCTGCTTCTCGCCGCAGGTCAGCTGTCCTTGAGTCCTATAATGACCTTCAGTGAAGGCTAGCTCGCTGAGGTGAGAGGACAAAGTCTTCCTCCGTGCCCTGGACGATGTAGCATCTTGCAAGCCCTCAGATATGTTCTGTAGATCATTTTGCTAAAATGTCATCTATGTCCTGTTAGTTCCCTGATCTTAGCCTGGCATCTGTCCGACCCAATAAGAGAAAGGTAAAATAGGAAAAACCTGTCTTTTCAGGTGTGTGAAAGGTCTTGTAAGATTGTCCTTTGTTGTTTACAAGCATATCTCCTTCAGGCTGTTTGTTGAAGGTCACGACGAGCCAAGACCCCTCCTGTATATTCTCAGTACTTACAATGAATCAGTAATCAATCAATGAATGCATCTTACTCATGAACTTGGATCTTGCCTATACTTTCTTTGCCAAGTTAATACCAATCTTTTCTATTCTGTTCTGCCTTAAGTAAAATGTTGCTCATGAGCAAATGCAAATGTGCATGAATATCTATACATCTGTTTAAATAAAAGAATGATTTAAAGTTAGAAACAGGCATAGACTATGTCTTCGTGTGATGAAATCTCTAATTCCATGCAATACACAAAAAGAGCCAAGCCAGACTAATCGATTTGCCAAGTTTTACTGCGGTAGTGGCCATGCAGACATAATACATACATAGAAACACAGAGCAATTTAGACAACAGAAAGTATGCTAAAAGAAGAGAAAAATAAACTATCAGAGAAAATGCATCCAAACAATGTGTCGAGTTTCTTTTCTTCAATTTAGCACTTTCAAAAGAGGTTGCAAATTGTCAGGGCAGAGTGCTGATTGCAGGGATCAAGGTGGGGTTGTTCAGTTCCTCTGGGAGTAGCAGAGGCTTGGATAAGAGTCTCTTGTTTCTGTTCAGTTGGTGACAGACCCAGGAGAAAGAACACCTGGCACTCAGTAGTCTTTTAATGTTTCTCAAAGAAGAGATTGTATAACAGTTGTTAGCAGATTGTATAAGACTTCCTAGATGTCCTTTTTCGCGGTATGCTTTAGAAATACAAATAACCAAAAGGTTCTTTTTGGGGATTGGCAAGGGAGGTTGGGGGGCAGATGAGGAACTAATGATGAGTACAAGAACAAAGAAAGCATGCTTTAAAATGGATGGTGGAGATGGTTTCCCACTCTTGAGACAATTGAACTATCGAATTGTCTGGTTTGTGAAGTAAATGCTCATAAAACTTAAAAAATACTAATAATCATTGCTGCTGAATCAATTGCAACTCATAGTGAGCCCATACGTTACTGAACACAACTGTACTGTAGTTTCCTTGTTTGTGGTTTTTATGGAAGCAGGTTACCAAAATTTTATAGTATAGTGTCACTGGGTAAGTTTGAACCACCGATGATTAAGTCAGCAGTGAACCACTTGCTCTACTCAGGGGCCATTAGAAATACGAATACCCATTGTTATTGGGTGAATAAGTTGAAGACCTGAACTTTATAAGACCAAGTAGAATTTCTCTTTTGGGTTTTCAAGAGTGTGAATCTTAAAAGAAGAAAAAACAATCCTCACCCTTCTCTCATTCAGACATGGATGGATTCAATCTGCTGATGTTAGCGGTTGATTATCAGCTCAAAGTAGAACTACTGAATCCACCAATGGGGTCTTTAGAATTGCTCCTAGTCTACTGAGGACCTTAGGGTTTAGAAGTTCTGTGTGGGGCTGCTAACAGAAAGGTGTGCAGTTGTTAATTTCCAGTTGCTCCCCCAGAGAACAATGGGAGAGCTGCCACCATAAAGAGTGATGGTTGGGGGCAATTCGACCTCATGGTCACTACGAGTTGGCAGTGAAAATACTCCACTGAATTTTAGATCATATGCTCATCAGGTGTTCAGTTCTCTAGGAAATTGTCTCTAACCTACCCTATGCCAACCTTTTGCTTGCTATGACTATAACACTCATGTGAATGTTCTATGTTCTTTATATTTTTGTTCTGTATGCTTAAATAATGCCTTATGATACTTCCAAATTATATTTGGGCTACTTGATTATGTTGTCTTAAGAGATTTCTTTACTTTTATCATAGCTATACCCACTATGTTCCAAACATGTTTACATATGTGCTACAATGTGCTCTGATCCTCAAAGTGATCCTGAAAATAGACAATACTATAGTTCTGTATATTGCAGAATGAGAAACTGAGATACCAAATGTCTTGTAATGTATCCAAATTTACACAGCAAGTAAGTGATGGAGTCCAGATTCAGCTCATTTTGCAATATATTTTAAAAAGAAAGAGATTAATTTCAAGGGATATACTTAGTAGTCCTTTAGTGAAAAAAAACTACAATAGAAGTGTCTTGGTTAATCATGGATTCACAAATTGATGAAAGTTTGTATATTTTTAATGCCATCTGCCATGATGTCTATTCCGTATTAATCTTTCTTAGGGTATGTAATCCAAGACTCTTCTTCTAAGTGGGGCTTAGTAGAGATGATTTGTGACTTGACTATGTGAAACAATGCCTAACAGAGAATTTGGGCATCTGTGGAGCTAGGTGTTTATCCAATTCAGTCAGATAAGTACTCTCAATAGGACATTTAACTCACAATTAAGCAATTGGGATGCCTGTCACATAACTTTCTTTTTCCTTCCCACTGAACTACTCAGTAGGTGATTATTTAAAAAATGTAATAAATAACACATCCTGTAATTGCCTCATTACTATCATCTCTCCTCTTTTCACTCCCTACAGTGCCCCCTGCCATCACAGTGACATCTCCTAAAGCTACTCACACATTTTATTCCCTGAGTACAGAATATAAAACAATCCAACAAATTAAGATGAGCCACTCATGGTGATTAATTGCCAGATGAAAATTGTTCAGAGACTTGATCTCAGACCTTTCTTTTAAATCGTGTAAACCCATTTTTATCTCATTCTCAAATAGTGCCCCAATCACCCTGTGGTAATGTTGCCTTCTTCTTCAGGGTGATTTAACAGAAAGGTGAAGTTATATCATATGCATGCTTAATTGCATCTCTCTAGAGAAAATAGGTTGATGTCAGAACAGTCTTCTCTCCTGAACCACCTGCAAACTTGTTTTTAATACAAATATTAGCCCATAACAAAACTACTGGGGTAGCAGCATGCTTATGAAAATGGCTCTGTTGGCTGGATCACAGCTCTTAATTACATTAGCCAATTTCACCTTTAATTGTTATTTGGATACTTTGTGGTATTCAGCTCTATTTATTCCTTGGGCCTATATAGTGTGTCAGTTATGAAAATGCGATAAAATTAGGTCCTACATGCAATTGCCTTTAAGTACAAAGTAACCTGTGTACCATCGTGGTAAATTGTGCTGGAAACTTTTACTGCGCGAGGGTTTTTCAGGTTGCCTGGTGGATGATGTGGCGACAGCTATCGTAGGTTGCTCTCTGTCCTTTTGACACATTTCGATCATCTTTCAGACACCTTACATTTTAGCTGCAACATCTACTCAGTGACACTGAAGCAGACCTAATTTACTTTTCTACACCACAACCTTCATCTGTGTTTTTGTTTTGCCTCCGCAAGTGAAGGAAAAAAGATTAGGGCATTAATCTCTCACTCCATTAGAAGGAGCATTTCCGTTTTCACCTAATTAGCTGCTGTCATTTGAAGCCTTTGGTGCCTGTCGATAAGGTGGGAGGGTTAGAGCAGCGAAGGCCAAGGGGAGCTTTCCGAGGCCACCGTGAGCTGTCAGCGAGAGGGTCACTCTGGAGATCAAGTGTCAGCCTTGCTCATCCTGCCCTGATCCTTCAAATCCATGGATAAGAGCACTGAAACTGGACAAAAGTTCCGTGGGGTCTTAAGGCCCATGGAATGAAAATAGCCAGCAGAGAGCTCACATCTCTTAACGTAGTGTGTTCTCATAGATCAAAACTTCAAGCAACTCAGGCTTCTTGCCCTTAAAACAAGAAATGCATAAATAGAATACACATGAATATCCAGATGTGCACATTTTAGTGACTCCATTTATTCCCTTATTGTTGTGATATTAGCAAGGCAAAGGAACTCCAAGTCGATTAAACCCATCTATTGTGAAAGCCTGAAAGGCACTCCATGGCCAATGTTTCCACGCAGAGTGACCCCATAGGACACAGCAGAATGGGTCTTGTGGCTTTCCAAGAATGTAAATCTTTCTGGGAATAGAAAGCCTCATCTCTCACCCTCGAAGCAGCTGGTAGGTTTGAACGGCTGACCTCTCGATACAAGCACAACATGTCACCCACTACCCACCAAAGCTCCTGTAAAGCACAGTGGTGTGATGTCAAAGTCAAAGGGCCCAAGTCATAGGGCAATGAGGACGAGAAGGCTCAGAGGGCCTGAACCCCAAACTCAAGCAGTTGTCATTGGTAATTTTGATTCAAGCAGCCCTGTGTGTGCAGAGTACAACTGAACTCCTCAGGGTTTCCAAGAAATAGAGCATCAGACCTTTCTTCAGAGGCAGCTTTGGTTTTGAACCATCACATTTTTGGTTAGTAGTCAAGCACTGAATGGTGTGCACCACACAGGGACTCCCAACGGGCTCCCAAACCTGTGCTGTTGAGTGATTCTGACTCCTAGTGACGCTCTAGTATGAGACTACACTGCTCCTTAGACTTTCCAGGTCTGTCATCTTCACCGAAGCAGACTGCTACATCTTTGTGCTGCCGACCAGCCAGTGAGTTTGCGGAACGCTTAACCACTCGGCTACCAGGACTCCTTAGGAGGGCTCTACTGCTTCATTTTGATGTCTCTTTTGCACTTCCTGCAACGTAAATGTGCAACACATGTACTTCATAGAACAAAGCCCGATCATTTCAGTAAACTTAATCCTTAGCTTCACCATGATGAACGTGAAAAGTTTCTGCTCCAAGTTTTGCGTCGGACCTTTTCTCTAGAACGATCATCTCTACTCTCCCCTCACTCCCTAACCCTACCACCCCCAGGAAAACTCCACATCAAGAAGTTGTGTGTGTGTGTGTGGGGGGGGGGGGAAGTAACTGCATGAGTAAATTCTCTCCCCCACCGAGAGAAAAAGTCATTGGGCTGAAATAGCTAGTTGTTTATTTCTGGGGGTAAGGATGGATGCGTAACAACAGTTAGTAGACTTGTAGTCTGAGTCTCTCCTATTTTACTTGTGTAGCTCCTCATCAGTAAAATGAAGGGTTAGTATGAATGATTGCTAGCACTGCATGCACTTTGGATATTCAAGGCATGGATATGAAGTATGTTTTCATTTAGGACTGGCAGATATTTAATCTGCATATTGCCATTCCTGCTGATTCTTTTCATGGCAGTTGCCTCTAATCACTTGGGAAAATTCCTCTGCTAACTTTAGAATCCCCCAAAATTGGACTCTTTAACATAGGACTTGGGAGTAGTCATTATCCATCAAATGAAGGTACACTTGATTTCCCATTTCATGACTAATGGACAGAATTGTAGCGTGTAACTGAGATTGGCTTGGTCTTTACACCTCTGTGTAACACTCATAAGTTGAATTAAATCCTTTAAAATTAAACTTTTGTGAAAATGTTTTCATTTTCCTTGAATAAATAAATATCCGAGGGTTCAATTGCTTGATTGTATATAGTTTCTTGTTTATATATAAAAAAGGAGTTTGTTGAACTGCTTTTAAGAATATCTATCTTTTCCATTCCAACTTTTTCGTCTTCCTTGGATCCACAACTAATGCTGATGGGAGCGGCAGTCAAGAGATTAAGGGACGAGTTGCATTAGGAAAATCTGCTGCACAAGATCACTTCAGAGTGTCGAAAAACAAGTATGCTGCTTTGAGGACTAAGCTACACCTGACCCAAAGTCACGGTATTTTCCAGCGCCTCATATGCATGTGAAAGTTGGGCATTGAATAAGGAAGCCTGAAGAAGAGTTGGTGCATTTGAATTGTGGTGCTGGAGAACAATACTGAAAGTATCACGGACTGCTAAAAGGACAAACAAATATATTTTGTAAGAAATATGGCTGGAGTGTTCCTAAGAGACAAGGATGGGGGGGACTTTGTCTTTATATACTTTGCACACATTGTCAGGAGAGATCAATCCCTGGAGAAGGAAGTCATATTTGGTAAAGTAGAAGGGCAGCAAGGGAGAGAAAGCCTACTAGGAGAAGGATTGAAATTGACTGTGACAATGGGCTTAAGTGCAGGATCACGATGCGGTTCGTTCTGTTGGGAATAAGGGGCTGTTGGAACTGACTCATTGACCCCTAACGACACCAACACCAGCAGCTCCTGAGTGAGTGAGCTTGGCTATACCCTATCATTACTTGCTGTCATCATCCTTAGTTTGAGCTCTTCTGATTGATACAGTCAATCAAGTCAACACAGGCCTTCTGATTGATATTACACAATAATCGCCATTGTGTCAATCTTGACTCCTGTCCTCGAGGTGCTTCATTGGGTTGTCAATAGCTGATTTTGGGGGACCATAGATTTTTCTGTTGAGGCACATCTGGTGGACATAAAACCTCCAACCTTTTGGTTAGCAGCTGAGTGAATGTTTGTGTTTCTCAAGGCATTTTACAATATTTGTGTATAGACTTGTTCAAACTTTGAATCTTTTACTGTTGAACTAATTATTTTCTTCTTCATTTGATCCTGGAAAGTCTACAGTGATATCCCTGCCTTTTTTCCCGATACTGAAAATTAGTGTCCTTTCTTCTCTCTTTCTCCTTTGTGGGTCTTTCTAGAGGCTTGCCAATTTTATCGATCAGCTTTCTGTCACTGACTTTTTAGTTGTTTTCTGTTTTCCTTTTCATTGATTTCTCTCTTATCAACACCATTGTTTTCTTCCTTCTTCTTACTTTGGGCTTATTTTGCTCTTGCTTTTCCTGGTTTTTAAGGAGAAGATAGAGATGATTGAGTTGAGTCATTTCCCTTTCTAATGCATACACTGAGGCTCCATATTTTCCTCTATCTTTGATGTGCTGTATTTTCATTCCATTCAATCTAGATTTAAAACTTTATCTTGAGACTTACCCACTTACCCACTGGTTATTCAAAACTGTGTTGCTTCATTACCAAGTGTTTGCATGTCTTCTTGTTATCATTATGTTGTATGGTGCTTGATTCTATCATGATGGAGGAACTGATTTGGTTAGTTTCAACCAATTTTGAGATCTGTTTCATAGACCTGGATATGCTCTATTTTGATATTATGTTCCAAGAACACCTGACAAGAATATGTTCTGCTAATGGTGGTTGGACTATTTTTGTGTTGATTTGATAATTTTTGGATGCTTCTTCTTCTAGACCTTGAGATTTTTTTATGCAGATGCACTCTCAATTATTGAGGAGGAGTGTTGAGGTACCCAATCACATTTTGGATTTATTTTGCCTTTCAGTTTTACCAGTTTTTGTTTTACATGTTTTGTAGCTTTGTTTTAAGGTGTATATGCAATTAAAACGGTGATGTCTTTTTGGTAGACTCTCCTCTTTGTTAGCTTATGAGTATAATGTGCTTCCCTGCCTCTGGTAATTTTCTTTATACTAAAATCTACTTTATCTCTATCCAGGCAGTCATCACAGCTCTCCTCTGATTAGTATTTTTAGGAAATACCTTTTTAAAATTCTTTTACTTCTATACTATCTCTGCCACAATTTTGAAATGAGCTTTTGAAGATTGCATATAATTCAGTTATGTTTTAAATTCTGCCAATTTCCCTATTTTGTGAGTTTGTACAATTTACATTTAACATATTATTAATATTAGGGGACTTCAAAAAGTTCATGGAAAAATTCCACTAACATTTTATTCTTTTTTTAAAATGAACTTTTTGAAACTCTTTGGTGTATTAGGGCTTTAACCTGCTAATCTATCTATCTATCTATCTATCTATCTATCTATCTATCTATCTACCTACCTATCTATCTTTCTATCACCTATCATCTATCTACCTATCTACCTATCATCTATCTATCTATCTATCTATCTATCTATCTATCTATCTATCTATCTATCTATCTATCTTCTATCTATCTATCTATCTATCTATCATCTATCTATCTATCTATCTATGTTTCCCATTTGCTTTCTGCATCTTTTTCTCCAGATTATGTGAATATTTTTTAGAACTTCATTTTTTATTTAACTCTGCTGCTGGGCTAGAAACCATCAGCCACATCAAAGGAGTGGGTTGGGGGAGAGGTCGGGCAGTGTACGATATGACAAAACAATAACAATGTATAAAGTATTGAGGGTTGGAGGGGAGGGGAGACCAGGGGAAGAGGGGAAGGAATGGATAAGCTGATACTAGGGGCTAAAGGGAAAAAGGTGGACGATTGGAGAACAATAATAGAAGTGGACATGTGAGGGTGCTTGACGAGTATGCTTATTTATATATTGTGAAAAACGATGTATGAGCCCCTAATAAAATGATTGAAAAAAAAA